>CAXKVY010000035.1:230000-280480 GCA_964058915.1 Tetropium fuscum
ATATATATATATATATATATATATATATATATATATATATATAGCGAAAAGTGAGCCTGGCTGAAAATTGCAGATTCAAAAATTTTACCGATTTTGCAGATCCGTAACCCTTACATTTCCAGGCTTGAAATTTAACATATAAATTGTTATAATCATAAACTACAATTATTAAAAATAAGTCTGGCTGATTTACAAAATTTGCAAATGAGTCTTCGCGGCATCTTCAAAATGGGAAAAATAGAAAATTTTTGCTCCTATTTTCCCGGGTTCGCCATTTTGTCACATGACAGATTATACTATATTTTCATAGAAAATATACGTCTAGCTGACATTTACAATCACGAAGACCTTTCCAGACTGACAAGCCAGGTAGTTAAACGAGGAGGGGAATAGCAGCATGTACGACGCTGTTTAGGTAACGACGCTGGAATGCGAGTTACCTGAGAATTACTGCCTAGACCACTGTCCTTTACATCCCTATCTCTGTCAGTTACTCGGATTTTGAGTTCACGATCATTCGATAAGTCTGGCAAGGCTTTGGGGGTGTTCCACGTTAGCCAGATGAGGGAATTTTTTTTGATGAAAACTCAGCCGCCAGACATATTATCCATACTCACAGAATAGCCAGACTATTTTTTTTACTTAACTTCCATCCATCGGACCCCCCCCCGCTAAATATATATGAATTCTGCTTAGAATTACTAACCGAAAAATTCTATCCATGTTTGAAGACTGAGAAAATAAGTATCGAAAATCGTCACTGCTTCTTGAACTAACCCCTTCGTGAAAAAAATTGAAAAATGCAGATTTAAGCATTTTATGGATTCACATCTTATTTAATTATGTAGAAAAAATCTTCTTCCACATTCTCGAACATGATATACGATGCATTTCAAATTTCCAACTCTTAAAAACCACCCACTTTTGTTAAGGAAAAACCTATATTTTTTTACGTATTTTTCGTAGTTTTAGAGTTACCTTGAAAGTAAGGAATTTTATTAAGATATTTGAAAAATACGTTTTTCATTTTCATCATATTTTTTTTAGAAAAATGCATTCTAACCTGGCCAAGCTTTTGGAGTACATGAATAATACTATAACAAAGTAATTTGTGAAGGGATAGCGGTCAATATCCATTATGGTGGTAATGGCTGGGGTTTTAGCGCTCAAAAATTTGTGTGGCCCACCGTTTTTGCATCGAAATTCGCTTAGTTACAATGCAATATTAAAGTAACAGTGCTCACATCAAAGGTCTTTCCAAGTGCTACAAAAAATGGTCTATCAGTTTTTCCCGAAAAATGCATTAGTTTTCCGTTACCTATTTAACGTTAAATACTTCGACGAGTTCTTGCAAAAAAGTCTTCTTCAACGAGCCATAACTCCATTTACTTTGGACCTAGCGAGGTTCAAGTTATTCGCGAAAAAACGCCCCTGAACATGCATTTTTAACACTTCTTCAATCTTCCGTCTTCAATCGCGAATAACTCGAAAAATATCGATATATTGAAAAAACTGTATGGAACATTCTTTATTTATAAATTTACCCTCGCCATTTCTTTTGTTATTTTGAGTGAAAACATTTCCACCCTGAGAAGTGGTGGCATCCACCCTAAGGGTAAAAGTGTGCTTTTACCCTGAGGGTAAAAGCACACTTTTACCATCGGCACGATGTCACTTTTACTTATTGAGCCATCCCCTAACTACTCACGAAATTTCACATCAATCGATCAAAGGTTCAAAGAATTCGGAGCGGAAAACCTTCAACGACTGGACTACTGGGCCTTGGCAAAAAATCCACGCTTTCGTCCTTAGAGGAAGACCGCTCGAGCCGCCATCTTGAATTAAAGATACAAAAAAATAAACAAAAAAATGTTTTTTGAAAAAAACCGCAGCGGTTGATCCAGCGACGAAAATGTCTTTAACAAAGTTAAAGAAAACCAAATTCGTCACATTTATTGTATAAATTATGTATATTTTTTTGTAAGTCTATCTAATATGTGACGAGTTACAGGTTACAGTGGTGAAAAGATGAACATCTTCCCAAAAAACAGTAAATCCAAATTTTTTACGGAAAATTTAGTAAAAACCAATTTACACTTATTTGCAATATTTTTTTCACACGACAGTAAGATTATACAGTGATTTTTCTTGTTACAAATTAATTTTCTTACCACTGCAGGCGCAGTAGCGTAACCAAAGTTTGTAGAGAATATTTATTAATTTATCCGTTTTATTCTGGTTTGTTGAACAGATTATTCATAGAACAGATGTAGTAGGTATGGTTCATCGTGCGTCTTCATGTTTCTTTTGAAAATCCTGATATAATTGCGTGTCTCAGATCGCAAACCCGCGTGGATTATACCTATCGCCTATCAGGTATTCCACAATTAAAAAACGCGCGATTTACTCTACCGCATGGTGTTGTGGAAGTGAGTATATTATGAATATACAAAATTATTATAAATATGTAATAAATAAGAAGAAACAAACGAAATAATCACAAAAATATATCTAATATAAAATAATATAGATGTTCATCTTTCCGCCGCTGTAACTCGTTAAATATTACTTAATATAAATATTACTTAATATACTCGTTAAATATTACAAAAATCTTTATACAAAATATGTGAGGAATTTTTTCAACATTAACTTTGTTAAAACGGTTAAAGACATTTTCGTCCTTGGATCAACCACTGCGGAGATATTTTGAAAATTTTTCGTACCTCCGGGACTGAAGTAATAACTTCCCTACCTTATGACAGGGACACAGAAAGTGACACTTCAGTCACTTTCTGTGCCTTCCGGAATTTAATATTGACGAAAATCGCGGAAGGATTAAATTACAAACAGAATGTAACAGGTGTTTTATTGATTTAATATTTACCTAAATTAATGTTGTTACAGTTCGTCATATTGACCAGTCTTTTCTGAGTGAATGCAGCAGATATCCTATTCGGCTGCCCTTCTATCAATATCAGATACACCTTCTTCACTCATAGTCGAGGTCATGACAACGTCACAACGCAACATTGTTATTATGGTTACGAAATTGTCAATCCGTGACTCCCGTTATTTGCCTCGCTTTATGCTTAATAATTATCCGTGTTTCTATAAAGGTTTCTATGTGTTTTTTTATATTATGTACATTTCAATTTCGGTAAAAAAATATCGTATATATCTTGCGACTGAAGTACTTTTAATCCCACAGGTAAATTATGACCCTCTACGGTCAGGCCATAAATTTTACCTTCGGAATTAAAAGTGCTCTACTTTAGTCCCGCGGTATATAATATACTATTTTGTACCTTTAATTCAAGATGGCGGCTCGAGCAATTTTTATTATGAGTAGGTAGGTATTTAATATTATTGAATGTCCCTTTTTCTGTTTATTTTGTTATTGAGATTATTATGTTGAATTTTGTTAAAAACAATTTTATTGGTTTTGTTGTAGAAAACAGAACCTCCAGTACAGATTCTTCATCTGACTGATATACATTACGATCCGTTCTACAAACCTGGAAGTAACGCCGTCTGTAGCGAACCTCTTTGCTGCCAAAATGGAAGTTCAGGTATAGAAGCACCAAATATAGCTGGCTATTGGGGGGATTATCGCGTTTGCGACATGCCTCTACATTCAGTGAACAATTTATTTTCACACGTTCAGGATAATCATGTACTTATAAAATAGAATTTTGTTGTTCATATATTTTTATAAATCTACCTTTTAGTTAAGTGATTTGGATATGGTTTACTACACGGGGGATATTATCAGTCATAGATCATGGGACACGAGTAAAGCGGAAAACACGCACAATATTAAAGAGATATATGGATTGTTTGGAAATGTATTTAAGAATAAGAGTATCTACCCCATACTAGGAAATCATGAACCCCATCCTTCAGATTTGTAAGTAGAAATATAATTATATAGTATTTATGATCCAATATCTATAATCCCAAAATATAATGTATTTAATATTTAAATATTGTAGGCCCTATGTAGAAAAATTATGCAAATTTTCAAGGTCACGCGCTTTCCTGGTACCTAAAAAAATTCCTGGAAAAACCAATTTACACAAAAGTATAAACTTTCACAAAAATTATTTTAAAAGCAACTGTTTTAAAAGCTTCTGCAGGACTATATAGGGAGAAAAAACATTTAAAATAAAGCGAAACGTCGACGTAGTTGGAAATCCCTAATTTTACTTTTATCTTATACCGACGAGAGAAAAAACTTGTTGAATACAATTTAGAATACTATTTATATAACACTTATGGATACATGGAGCTTGGTAGTTCCTAGATCACGTAAATATCCTTGACTTGTTTAGTAGCATCGAAGAAGGGGGCGAACGGGATTATCGCTCTTTACGCGACGTGGAAACACGTCGCGGGGTGTAGAGCTGCGAAATAGTACCCAGGCGATTCACACGTTAATGCGAACGCGTTTTGTACGCAAAGCAGCAACCCGTGGGCTATTGAGCACACTTCGCGATGCCTAGCCATGTCCTGCACCACGCCAATGTGCTTATCACGTCCTAGCTCGCGCATACAGCACCTGGAGCTGTGACCTTGAACTCTCCTTCTTACGTAGATGCCTCCTACACGATAGAAAATACTTACAAGTACTTCCTGTAGGGCATAATAAAAGACAGGCACCCTCTCCATTCAGTGAGCTAAGAGCTAGACAGATAAGGCAGTGGCGGCCCGTGAGTTGGGCATCAGGGGGGGGGGCGCAGGTTACAAAAACGTGAATATCATATTCGAGTAATACTCGGGATCTTATGATAAGCAATTTACTATTTGCTATTTTATTAATAATAATTTATATTGTTTAATGCACCCACCTATTTCTAACGTTAAAATCTATTCTTTTGATTTTGAAAAATATACAAAGTAAAATAACAAATACCTATTATTGTCCATCACAACCGCACCGCCACAGCGGAGTTTAATCATAAATATTTTTGTCAAATTTCCTGGTAAAGCCGGCCTACTCCTTCTGCACCCGAACTATGTTTAACACTGGCTTTAGACGTCCGTTATTTCTTAAATCCACATTTTCTTCAAAACTTAAATTACTAACACGTTTTTTATATCACAAACCCAGTGGCGTTTCGTACCATATAAACGTGGGGGTTGCAACGTATACCTAGATATTAGTAAGTACTAGTTATTATATTTCCAAGGGGGCCCACACACGATGCGCGCTCACCCGCCGCTGGATGTACGAATATTGACTTGATTGACATGGGAATGCAACATAGTTGAGCTTATGGGAGACAGGGGAGGGATTGTTTATAAATCTGATATTCAAGACATAGGTACGACGTCTTGGTTGCATTCATTTCGCAAACTCAATGCTAACCGAAGGCAAACCAAACAGCCCTGCCAGATGGTAGCGACGTAGTCTCTATGGCAGAGAGGAGCTCTGGCGATGACGACGCATAATGGTAGCGACATAGCGCGGTAGGAACGCGACGCGACGTTACGTTTTAGGATAATTAAATAATAAAAAATATTACCGTGTTATTTCTACTACTTTCGTTATCGTTTTTTGGCGGTTGCGTAAATCTGCAAGCCATAGGTAGAGCCGCCACTGCATAGTCCCTCATTTTCTATACTATATTTATAAAACTAAATTATTGAAAACCGTAAACTCGGCCAAATTGCTCGCGAAAATAAATGTACGTGGCTTCAAAATAAAGCGTTACAGGTTACTGTCACATGAAGTCCAAAACAAAGGGTAGATATATAGATGAGGCGTTGAAACTTGCTTGCCGCCCAAGCAGCATGGTGACGTCATTCTTACGTTCTTTTTAAGGTGATTTTAGGTCTAAGGCGTCAAGTGACCAATATGAATCCGAACATATGACATCATTTACATGTCGTCTTTAAAACGTCACCTTTTTCTCGTCATTCAGACATACCTTTCTAATCTAATGTTACTAATCTTTAAGACGTCCTGAATTTGACGTCAACTTGACGTCATATTTTCGACGAACATTTTTCCTTCCTTTGCTTATACTTATTTGTCTACAAGTAATATCATGTTAAGATCCAGACATTTCTAAATTTAAATCATAAAGATCACTTGAACGGTTAAAATCATAAAATCTTTTTGTAATTTTTGAATGTAATTTATATCAGCAATCATTTTATATCGGAACAAGGGACCGTTTCGATTTCCGCATTTTTTTGGACAGTAGGAAGTTGTCAATTACTTAAAATAAAACATACAAATTAGCATAAGCCAGACGAAGACTCAAATAATAAAACATAAAATAAAGCTTCTATCTCAGCCAGCGCTGCCAGATGTAGCATTCTTTCGAAATGTATGAAAATGTGATAAATACTATCTTTTTACGTAGGTATTTATTAACTATGAAACACATAATTTCCTATTTGTCTCATGCACTATAAATATCCATTTGACAACGCATCGCTGGGGACACGTGACTAAAATTAACCAATAGAATGCTATGCGTTCTCGATAAAAATAAATCGTTGTTGGAGGCGTATTGTTTTCGTGTGTTTTGTAGTTTTTACTGTTTTCCCTGCACGTATTTTGGAAATGACGTCAAATAAACGTCAGTTCATGACTTCATTTGGCTGCGACTTTTTCTCGTCATTTTGACGTCTCTTTTGTAGTTATTTTAATGTATTTATGTCCAAAAAATGACAAAATAAATACGTCATAATGACGACACCATGCTGCCTGGGCGGTAGGCTGATTCGAGTGACCGTTTTATCGTGGGAAACTAGGTGCATTGAACCACTGATCGAGTGCGCGTTTTATGCAGTGCTCGGGTATCTAGGGATTTTAAGGCATATTGAAGGGGTGGTACTAGGTGTTTTAATGATTTAAGTAAATAAATGAAAAATTATTTGAGTTTATGTAGGTGGATTCATTAATAGTGTATCCATTAAAAAAAATAGACGATTCATAAAATGTCTGCCGGTGTCCGAAGTCTTCCCTTACGGGCCGTCACTGAGGCCGACTATAATACTAAGGTACGATTTGTAGGTAATTTTTGAAGATATGTCATCACCAGTATGCCATGTAGTTATATGAACATTTCTGCCAAATTTCATAAAAGTGACCTTCGGATTTACTTTTATCATCTGTTAAAAATTTTAATTGCTTTATTATGTATGTACTTCAGTTGCCTCTAATTTCTACTACGTCCTACCTACTTCTAATTTACAGTTACTCCCCAGAGCAGTTAAAGACAAAAGGCGTATCAACTAGTTGGATATTTGACCTGGCAGCAGATGAGTGGTCAAGATGGCTCCCAGACGATACACGAACTACTATTAGAAAAGGAGGATATTATTCAGTTCTGGTCAATCCAGGCTTTAGGATTATTGGGTTAAACAGTAATGTGTGCTTCACAAGCAATTTGTGAGTACCTATAACTTATATTTGATGACAACTAACTAGTAATAGTTTCCATATGCAATGATAATGTAATTTAGTACCTACATACATTATTTTATTATAAATTGTGTTATTTAAGTTCGTGGTGCATATTTTGCAAGAATAACCATTATCTTCTTCCATTGCTAGCTGCAATAGCTAATAACTACCGTAAAAATGGGTACCTATATATGAGACAGTGCGGGCCATATGGGATGGCAATTGGCACTACATACTTTGAAATATCCCGCAATTATAGGGCGCATAGTAGAGTGGACCTGGAGAGAAATATGGGTCAAAAACGGACAACTCAAATTTAAACATTTTTCCCCCCAACTTATCAAAACGGGTCCCCCCATTATTTTGGCATGGTTGACAAAACATGGGAAAATTGTTTTTAATGCATATCGGCGGTTTTTGACTTTACAAAAAAAGTTGTAAAAAAAATTAAGAGTACAACAAAACACACACGCTCATTTAAAGCTGAGCGAAATCGGATAATTAATTCTCGAAATATCGCGAATCCTAGTTGCGAAAATAATAAAATTCAAATTGTTTTTCATCGGTGGGGAGACCGAAGTTGGAGGCTCAATTCTTTTTTGTGGAAGAGCTATTATGAAGGAATTACGCCTGGGGGTGATGGGCTAATCAGGAGACGGGAAAACGAAAATTGTTCAAATGCCCTTAACTTCTCTAAATATTGACGTATCTTAAAAAGTCAAAGGGCTTTTTCTTCGCTTCTTCATACGCTATACGATCGAATTAGCGAATATTTTTTTCGTTGCGAACGAATGCCTGGCGCGCAAAAAAAACGATTTGCCTGTATTTTCAAATGGTGTTTCCGGTATGGGGGAGGGAGGTGGGGGAAATATTTTTTAACCATTTGACAGCTGGTTTCGACCATTAATTCTAGTCCAACTAGATCGGATGATTATATATTATATATTTACATATACATAATTTTTTTTTACTAGTTATTTAACCAAGATCACAAACAATTTTTGTCAAATTATAAAAGATACAAATATATTGCTTAAAAAATATATAACCACATCACAGTCAAAATGTAAAAAACCATCAACAATTCACAAAAATTATACAAGTGGTGTAAAACTTAAGCATTACACAAATATATATGTATTTAAACAGGAAAAAAATTAAGTGATGTATTTTTGCGCGCTAGGCGTTTGTTTGCAACAAAAAAATATTCGCTATTATTGCCATCATATAGCGTATGAAGAAATGAAGAAAAAGCCATTTGATTTTTTAATATCGGTCAATATTCAGTGTTATGATCATTTTAAAAATGTTCGTTTGATGATGACGCCAAAATGATAATTTTTATAGATATTGATAGATTGGGGGAAAAAAAACTTTTGAATTTGAGTGTCTGTTTTCGTAACCCAGATCCACTCCAATAGTGAAACCTTTGTGATACCAATCATTCGATCCCAAATAAAATGTTCACAACATCAACAGGTGCCAAGTGCATGTCTACGTGAGTTTGTTATGCATAAAATAAATTAATCAAGTAAATGTTAGAAAACATCTTGATTTTATTAGAAATTTCTCACATTGAAACTTTTGCTAAGAGTCTCATTATGTGTCGTATAAAGTACAAGTTATGGGCTCCGTACTCGTCCGAGTTTTACTCCGGACCAGTGGAATGCACACATAGGTCGGGGGCGTGGCTTGGGGCGGGTGGGATGCACTTGTAGGTCGTAAATATGTTACAAAAAATAACTTCGGTACGCCTTTAATATCATGAACCATTTTTGTAGGTGGCTGATATACGATGATGAAGATCCCTACCAACAACTGGCTTGGTTGGTAGATCAACTAGTGCATGCCGAAATGCGCGATGAAAGAGTTCATATCCTTTCTCACATACCACCAGGGGAATTATTATGTCATAAGCAGTGGAGTAATCAATATCGAAAAATAGTAAACAGGTAAGATATCCAATTTCTCGTTACAACTTTTTAACATTTTGTCTTCATGAAATGTCAGTGTGAGGTGTTATAGTCCATTAGGCAATAGATACCGATTTGCGAAAGGTAATTGAGAGATAATTTTTCATTGTGGTGAGATTAATAAAGCCCTAAGTGTTTTCGACGAGACGTTGCCGCTCGCGCCACCATGTTGGGAAATAGGTACACAAAAATCGTTATTTCGTGAATAGCTGCTAAAACGTGCAACCCCACGCAAAGTTTTATATATTATTTATGAATATCATAAAATAATTATTGTGCATACAATAATATAGTATAGGCCAAGATGTTAGCCATTTTTACATTTACTTTGAAAATATTTTCATTTGAAAATTCCGTAAATATTTATCTTAAAAGTTAAAAGCGGCAACGCCGTTCACCTCGTTGCCGACAGGCAAATATCCAAAGCATATATCTCTTTTTAACTTTTTGGAAATGACGTGCTATCTTTTTTCATTCGGCATTAATTCGGCACGAAGCAAGTTTCGGAAACTATAATCGAGTCTGGCAGTGGCAAGTTGGAAATATGTACAATGGAAAATATGGAATAATAATAATAAATACGGAAATATGAAAATTATTTTAAGAGTATTTTACAGCACAGAGAGATCATCCTCATCGCGACAAGGATGAGTTGGTGTATATGTGTTTGGATTATCAAGAAGCATCAAAGGCAAGCATAGGTATACACACTTTTAAGAGAAGAAAAAATACATGGAATGTGTACAGCCACCGAAACCAAAAAGCGGACGAAATAACATTGTAGTGGATGAAGATGCAAAAAATGCAATACGTATATTATGATAAACAACGGTTTCTTTATTAAGAACGAGTTGCCAAATTTAGATAAGGTGCTGCAAAGTAGTGCAAAGTATAAGTACCTAACCGGTATAACTGAAAATGATATATCTAAAATGTGCAAGGCTAATCTGTCGCAAATTTTGAAAAACATGAATTTAACATAGATATGGGAAAGAAGACAGAAATAGGATTATCATAGAAAGATATGAAATAGTTGCTTGGGGGATGGATTATCTTCGAAAAATAAAAATGTAGACATTTATCACATTTAGGAAATGATTTTCTAAGTTTTGTTAACAATAGTGTAGTGATAGTGGCGAGTTTTAGTGAACATGAAGTGAATATAGTGACGAGTATGGGCCCGTCACGTCCCGCCTTTCGAGAGCTATACCAGTCCAGTTGCCTTAATAAAGCCAACGAGGCGGCTGGGACATAGCTCTCTAAAGTCCCTGGGCATCAGCATCAGTTGTCCCAGGTATTGCATACGTGTATGCAGGAAAGCGGGGCAATTCATCAGAACATGCCCTGCTGTCTCCTCATCTTCCAAGCATCCCCTACACTCAGGGTCTTCCACAAGACCCATTATGTAAAGGTGTCGTCTTAGGTGGCAGTGACCGGTCAGTAGGCCTGTCACTGTTCTTAAGTTACATCTGCTTAACTTCAGCAGCTGTCTGGTCCTCCCAGCGTCGGGACCAGATATGAGTTCTATAGCCTGCCTCATGCCTGGAGCAGTTGTCCAACAATGTTGAAACATTTGTTGGGCTAAAGTCTTCATTGAGAGAACCGCTGTGCTTCTGGAGATCCCTACGAAGGGTTCAGGCCCAGTAGGTGTCTCTAAAGTGCCTAATTTGGCTAGTTGATCGGCCTTCTCGTTTCCCGGTACACCAGCATGTCCTGGGACCCAGACAAGGCGTAAATTATTCCTCTGAGAGAGCGTCTCGAGGACGGTCTTGCATTCCAGAACCAGTTTTGAGCGAACTTCAACGGCACCAAGTGCCAAGATGGCAGCTCTACTGTCGGAGCATATATTGATTCTACCAGTTCTTTGTGGGCCAGCTAGCAGCTCCAGCCCACAGGATAGAATCGCAAATACCTCGGCCTGGAAGACAGTAGCATGTGCACCCAGAGCAAAGTATTTACTTATTTGTTCCGAGTCAGAAAAGACTCCGGCACCCGACATTCCATCCGCCCTGGATCCATCCGTATACCAGTTGGTTCCGTTGCGGATTGCCATCGGGGTGTTCTCTATCCCCCACTCCTCGCGGTCAGGGATTACGACCTCCAGGAAGTTCGAGGGATATAGTTTAGTGGGAGTATGATCACCACTCATGAGTAGAACCGGGCATCGTTCGGTGGCCCAGTTCCACATGCGCGAGTGCCCGAATGAGCACACCTGTAACTGGTCTGGCGTGCGCAGTCTATATACCGCACGCATGGCTTCCAATTTAATGAAAATTTGTAGTGGCATGAGATTTAATAGCACCTCCAGAGCTCTGGTGGGAGCCGTTCTCAATGCTCCAGTCATCCCTAAACACGCAAGTCTCTGGACCCTGTCCAGTTGCCTGTTAGTTGAGTTCCTTTCAACACAAGGCCACCACACGATGGCCCCGTAAGTTAAAATTGGTCTAACAATAGTGCAGTAGAGCCAGTGGAGAACCTTGGGATTAAGACGCCAGCTTCCACCAAAGGCCCTCCTACACGTCCACAGTGCACACGTTGCTTTCCTGATTTTGCATGATATGTGATCATGCCAAGACAGTTTAGCATCGAGGTGAACACCTAGATATTTCACCGTCTGGTGGTAGGTGAGGACCACACCAGAGAGAGTAATCTCTGGTCGATTTTCTTGGTTCCTCTTTTTGCTGAATAGCATAAGCTGAGCTTTCTTAGGGTTTATTTTTAGGCCAGCTATTTGGCACCAGTTCTCAACTATTCTTATGGCCCTAGCCATAGGGCCACGCAAATTGTCCCTGGTTCCACTGCATAGGATGACCAAGTCATCTGCATAGGCCTGTGCATACAGACCAGCGTCATTTAATTCCCACAGTAGGCTGTCCACTACAAGGCTCCACAGTAGGGGGGAGAGAACCCCTCCCTGAGGGCAGCCCCGACTAGCAACCACTGTGTGTTTATGACCATGCATTTCTGCTTGGATGCTCTTTTGCGAAAGCATGAATCGAATCCAACCCAATAGGGAAGGCTCCACATCACGCTGAGCTAAGGAGCGATGAATGACATCAAAGGGGGTGTTGTCGAACGCTCCTTCTATGTCTAGGAAGGCACCAAGTGACTCTCGTTTATTTTCGAGCGTCCCTTCTATCTTGCGAACAAGGTGGTGTAATGCTGTTTCAGTCGATTTACCATTCTGGTAAGCGTACTGATGTGCGTGGAGAGGCCGCATTGCAAGTTGTTCCTCCTTTAGGTATCGGTCAATAAGCCTTTCCAGTGTCTTCAATAGAAAACTCGTAAGACTTATTGGCCTAAATGACTTTGGGTCGGTATAGTCCGATCTTCCTGTTTTTGGGATAAACACAACTTTCACTTCCCTCCATAACGAGGGAACATAGCTCCGCGCCAAGCAGGATCTGAATATCCTGACGAGGAACAGCGCTAGCGTGCTTAATCCATATTGTAGTAGGGCCGGGTAAATTCCGTCCCTACCGGGCGATTTGAAAGGGGGAAAGGTCTTAACAGACCAGATTACCCTCTCAAACGTTACTACTCTCTTGGCAGTGCTATAATCCATTGGTCCCGGCCTGCGCTCGGTATCCAAGTGGTCATTACTCTGCCGTGAGTCCGGGAAATGCGTCTGGAGCAAGAGCTCCATCGTTTCCCCTGCAGTTGAGGTGAACCCACCACCAGGATAGGCTAGTGCGCCAATCCTGGCATTAGGGTCCTTAGATAGGATCTTGCAGAGGCGTGTTGGAGCCGGCATTTCATTTATGCCGGTGCAGAATTTCCTCCAGCTTTCTCTCTGTGCCACTCGAAGAGCACGTTTGTATTCGCGCTGGGAGTTATGAAAGGCTTCCCAGTCATTAGGATGTTTGTTACGTTCGGCTTTCCTAAGAAGCCCACGAACTAACTTTTTTTGTTTTTCCAGGGTGTTATTCCACCAGGGATGTTTAGCATTCGAAGGTTTGTTTGTCGCAGGGCAGCTTTCTTCGAAGCTTTCGACAACGGCTGCTGACATCTGGTTGACTGCAATGTCAATCTCAGCTGTATTAGCGAGTCCATGTGACATATCCCATGAGCGCCCCTTTAGTTCCTCATTGTAGAGGTCCCAGTTGGTAGCCCTTGGGTTTCTTGAGACAGTTATAGTCTTAACGTGAGTTGCCTCTACGTTGAATAGGATATGTCTATGGTCAGACATGGACACTTCGTCAGACACTGACCATTTCTGGATCCTATTGGCTAGGTTCGGCGTGCAAATGGTGAGGTCAATTACTGATTGACCTCGATTGCAGCTGAACGTAGGGACGCAGCCTTTGTTGACGATTTCTAGGTCGCTTGAACCTATAAACTCAACAAAACTGTGGCCTCTGGGGTTATCCCTTCTGCAGCCCCATAATATGTGATGACAGTTGGAGTCGCACCCTAATACTAGAGGGAGACCCCTGTCCTCACAGTATCTGGTAAGTGCTACCACTTCAGTTGGGGGAGCGGTTACTTCAATGGGGAAGTAGGACGAGCAGATCACGATATAGTGATCGCTCTGTCCAGCTTGCACCCTGATTTTTACTGCCATCAGATCGCGTGTGCATAGATCCGATAGGGGAAAGCAATCAATACCACAGGTTATGATGCCTGCACGAGGATTCTCTGCAGAGGAGCAGTAGTGTATTGCTCCTCCAGAAGCAGATAATCCTCTAATGTTACCCTGATATAGCCAGGGTTCTTGAATTAAGGCTACCTGGCATTTAAGGCGCCTGAACTGTTCACATAGAACAGCAGAGGCGGCCTTGCTATGCTGAAGGTTCACCTGTATAAATCTGATTACGTTCTCAGAGTTCATAAGCTTAAGGCTGTCAGAGTGCATTGGGGCTGTCATCATCTGACGTCTCCAAGGGCTCCTCTGCTTTAGGGAGTTCTCCGGTGAGTGGTAGAAAAAGTGATACGAACCGAAAATATCAAAATGTTTTCTTTCAATTATTATATAAGTTGCCGTCTTAGTGATGATGGTGTAATCATAATTTTATTTATTATCCGTTTTTAAGGCATTGCGGTTGTGTGTTAATTTATGATTACTTTGATGATTTTCGTTGTTTATTTTTTTGTTGGGAATTTTTTGCTTTAAGTATTTTGGAATATATATTTATTTTACTGTTTTGTACATATTTATTTTTGTTTCGTGCGGGAAATATGGCTACTGGCGAAAACCCACTAACAAATGGGAACGCCCAAAAGCACAATACTTACTTGTTAAAAATATGCATATAAAAACCTTCTACTTTCGAACCCTAAAAAATGCCTACTCCCATGGCTAGCGCTATCCTTGCAAGTGTTGCCGGTCAGTGAACTTTCTATACATTTTATACAGACGTAGGTAATCTTAAATTTCTTCGTAACGGTTAATTTTACGGAAAAGTTTGTAGAAAAGGAGGACCCTTTTTTGTAGAAAATTTAAGTTTAATTTAAATAAATTTTGGCAACAGGTATTTTCATAGGTTAATTTTTAAGAAATAATCGCAAAAAATTGGATTTCCACACCATTTTTCCAATATGACGGCTAATGCCGACCTCGCTCGAGGGGGAAAACAGTATATCTATCAGGTGATAAAAATAATGTTTAAAGATTTCTAGATTTCCTGGAATTATTTCCTTAATCAAATGCTTGCCGCCGGGCATACTATAAAATAGTGAATCTCCTCTACAAATACAGAATAGAGATAATAAAGTGAATCAAAATCAAAAAAGGAAAATATTGAGCAAAATGCTCGGCAAAATGTAAGACTATTATAGTCTTAGATACTTCAGTTCTAATTTACGCCACTAGGCATTACAAAATTTCATAAAAACACGTTTTAATTGTTACTTCAGGTATTCATAAAAAAATAAGTTGATTACATTTAAAATATTCTCGACTACTCAACCAGCGATATAATAAAAGATCCTCCAATGGATCCTTTGAGGATTATGTAAGACAAAGGAATCATTTTTCCTATATAATCTTATAAGGATAATTGTTTAGTAATGTATTAACATCAAAATGTTGTTAATTTTAAGTGTACAAATTCAATCCGCGTATGTTCGCTGGTTGAACTTAATAACAGTGGAACATGCGAACCCTTGTTTATTTTAAAACATTCAATTTCAGGTTTGCCACTACTATAGCAGCTCAGTTTAACGGACACACGCATTTAGATGAATTTCGATTGTTTCTTAATCCACTAAATACTAGCGTAGTTTCAAATGTCGCTTTCAATGGAGGAAGTTTTACGACATTTATAGGATTCAATCCAAACTTCAGAATTTATCATGTGAATGCTGCGAGTTCGGTATGTATATAACGATGTGTAGGCAGGGCCGGTTCTACCCAAAGTGAGGCGCTAGGTAATTTTGAAGCCATATTTTATGGTGCAACCAAATTTTATTTATGAAATAAATTATTACAGTAAGGGATCCGATAAATCTATAAGTATTTATAAAATAACAAACAAAATATTTTGAGCGTTGCTACTTTATATTTCTGCAATACAAGTCGTCCAATCATTTTAACTTTAAACAAAAAAAATGTCGGGTTAAAACTTTTGACGCAATTATATGTCCCCTTCGGACTAGATGAAAAAAATCAGATTTTCGCCTATTAATTAATGGGAAGTGTCCGTCATCTTGGATTTTGTGTTTTTGACGATTTGCACGCGTTTTTAACATTTCTCGAGAAAAAAATAAGTAACAAATTTGTAGAGCATTTCATCCTACCCCCTCATATATTGACCCTACAATCCTCATATATTGAATATTTTTTTAAAAAATATTGCTAACAATAAGCAGAAAGTTTAAAAAACTAGGAGTGGCGCAGTTTTTTCAACTTTTGGACCATTTTTATTGAAAATAAGTAGCACATTTAAATGACAAAGTTGTAGAGGACTCAATTCCCAGCAGCTTACGTACAAGTAAAATGTTCGTAGGAAATAGACAAATAGTGTAAATATTTTTTTGTGACGCCTCTTAAATGTGAGGCCCTAGGCAAGCGCCTAGTGTAATGGTAAATGCGTCTAATGGTAAAACCGACCCTGTGTGTAGATATTTCATACAGTCTACGTGATTTAATAACATAAGTATAGTGTTTAAAATATTATAAATTCAGCATCTCTACTAGGATTGTCCTCTATGCTCTATTGCTATGCCTCTCTACAATGGTATACAGCAGGCTTCGTTATCGATATAATTTTTCGCCTCGTATATAAGATGTAGCCTAGCAAATATACAATTGCAGCGCTGTCGGCGGCCGGTAAAGAACATGAATTACATGATGTTCGAAATGAGGAGTGTTGACCGAGGCTGCTTTCGTGTTACCAGGCAGTGCTTACTGCTGTATGTTTATTTTAAAAAAATGTAAAATAGCTTATTGGAGACCATTTGAAAGAGTAGGAAATTTACATAATGAAACTGTACTCTACTCTGTACTCGAAACCGAAAGATGTACTCGTGCAAACCCAGCGTCTTCTTTTAAATATTTATAACTGCTTAGAGCGAGAAAATAATCAAATTACGGATATATAATACATGATTCATTTCGATTTCTACTATTAATCTTGTTATTAAAAAGGGGGTTGTTGTAGATCATCCAGTTAAAAGAAAGAAAACGGACAAATAAAAAATCCAAAAATTGACGAAACTTGGCAGTTACCCGAGGAACAGTTCAAAATTTTTACAAGGAAAATAAAATCCCTACTTTAGAAATAATTTCTGATAAATTGCGCGAATACCCTTATTATAATTATAGATCTTTGGAAACTTCTCTAAACAGTTTATTATAATAAATCACGCAAACTGAAGACTTGTTACTTTATCTTGTCTCTAAGAACATCTAAACTAAACCAACTGCCGTAACGATCGGCTAAAACTAAACGTCTAACTCGGCAAAACCGGCTAATGATACAATATCAAGGGTTTAGAAACTTCGAGAAGCTTCTCGATTATTCCATCCCATTCTATATTGTATATAGGGCATCTCGAAGAATTTTATAGGAAGTAGTTAACATGTTCTTATGCCGTAACTTTTCTAAGTGGGGCCTGTGGGCGTATATGGGTTATTTGAAGTCCTAGAAGGCTACGACTTCGCCCCTGGGGGGGTTGTATCTGGCACCCCCAGATGCGATGTTGCCACATCGTCGGACTACTACAAAATACTAGGAAAGTTGTGTCCTTTATCTTTTATCCATGAAGGCGAACACTTGAGTCATAACAAGCGACGTATTTCATGGCATTTACTCGCTTTTGTATTTTATGGCCTTTAAACTAATATTGGGAGCACTATGCCTACTATAGTTATTACACATTAATAATAGGTTATCGACTCTCATTCCAACTTAGGATATTAATGTTGGCGTGGTTATAATTTTTGGCCATAATTCTATGAATATATTAATTAAACTATATTAACATTATTAAGGTAGGTACCTATTTTTTCAGATGGTGCTAGATTATGACCATTACACATACAATCTATCAAAAGCCAATCAACCCCAGTCAAAGTCACCTGAATGGTACAAGCTATATTCCTTTAAGGAGGCTTATGATCTACCTGATCTAAGTCTGGATAGCTTTGGCGATTTGCTTAAGAAATTCACCTATAATATAAAACTTCTGTATAAGTATTTTCGTTTTATGGTAAGAGATAGCGATGTCAAGATTAAGGAAGGCTGCGGTAAAGACTGTTTGCTAAAATATATGTGTTATATTACCGCTGTTGAAACTACTGATGCAATAAACTGTTAACTTCTTGTAGAATTTGGAATTACTGTTAGACATTTAGTAGCACCGTAATAAAATGTACCAATCTGTACCGTATTTGTTCTTTCAAAACAATGATGCATAGTTTAGCATGATTTTTTGGTCATGGATTACAGAACTTTAGTATCATTAATATGTACATCTTGTTTGATGTTATTAATGTTCAACCTTTTAAGTACCTACCTACAGACGGATATTTATAAGCATACAAAGAGGGCCGGATGCATGGTGGGGCAACCGGACGGAACCCCCACATATTGAGGGCCTCCACAAACCTTGGACTTCAAAAGTTTTATAACAATAAAATATTCCATTTTTAAGAAATTAATGAGCAATTAAGTGTATATCAAAACCAGTGGCTCGTGGTAAAAATTTTAAGGTGTTCTGCAATTTTTGCAAAAAAAAATATCTATTGTTTATAAATTAAGTCTTGACTGACGTCAAGAAATTAAGTGTTGACGTTCATGACAGACTCTGCATCGCGACGCTTTGCGGAAAATAGCACCATTGTTGTAAGCGCTATCGAAAAAAAGTTTAAACAAAATATGCAGAGAACAAAATTGTGTATAATTTTAGTCCCATTCATTTTTCGTTTGCAAATTTGGTAGATGTATAGTGTTCCGGTGATAATACATTTTAATATTTTTTATTATATAAAAAATGGCGAATCCAATATGGCTGACTTTCCTATTTATAAACCGGTTTGTCTATAACGTGAAACTTTGCGGTGTTTGAGGTCACTCAATACAATTTTTAACTGAAACTTAATAAAATCAAAATAATGGCGGACTATCCTATTTATGAACTGATTTGTCTCAAACTTGAAACTTTGCGGTGTTTAAGGTCACCCAATACAATTTGATGACTGCGATGGATATAAAGATTACATGGCCAGTCAATATTTCATTTTTTAAAGTTACCGGAATAAGTTAACATACATCATGAACCAGCCTTTAGTGTATTAATGACTGCTCAGAAAAAAAATGAATAACGAAGATGTAGAAAAGTTAAAAATAGAACAAGAACTGCACTTGAGAAAAGTTCAAACATTTTATGATAGGAAAAGAAATGCCCGAAAAAATCCCAAAAGAACAAAGAGTTTGAAAGCATACCATGGATTATCAAAGAAACATTTCCGTCCCGAATATAACAACTAACAACATATATGTAAGCGACACTTATCAGTGTTATCTTTAATATTCATATACTATTGAACTTTCAGTCTTTCTTTTATACCTACCTTGAATATTTAGACAAAAAAGGAGCCGATGAAGTGTCTTCATTTCTGTTTGATTTTGCAAGAATCACTTACCTCATGAAGTTGAAAACTTGCACATTTTCTGTGGTCCACTAGCTCGGACAAAATAAAAATTAGGCTTTCATACTAGACTAGGGCTGAAGCCTTTGAAAATGGTAAAAAGTGAAAAAAAATAATAGTAGGATGAAACCCATTGGAAAAGGAAGAGAATATAACGAAAATGAAAGGAAAAATAATTTACGGGCGATCTGAGGTCGGGAAGTGGAAGTCGGGGGTGAGTTTTTAAGGGTAAAAAACGGTTTATCTCGATTTCCGGTAAAACTACAAGTCCTATGGAAAAAAGTTAGATGGCAAAGTTATAGGTAATAAAAAGATCTACAACTTTTGTGTCTACACTTTTTTCACATAACTTCAAAATTTATGTGAAAAATTCAAATAACCAATTTTTTGGCTTTTTATTTTTGTTACAAAAATTGCAATTTTTTTAAAAAAAAAGGAATTTTAATAAGCAGCTCAAAATTGTACATGATTAAAAAAAAAATTTTCGAATTCGAGTTTTTTTCGTTTCTTTGCATTTTCTGAGAACATTTATCATAGTAATGTATATATTTTTTTACACCATCAGAAAGAAGAGATTTCAACGAAAAAAAAGCCAACAGACTTTTTTAAAAAAGCAGGTATTTTGATGTGAGAATTTTCGATTGAAAATTAGGGTGCTTTTTCGATATTAAGTCAAAATAAGGTGAAAAAATAAATATTTTAAATAAAACAAATTACAGTGTGTTTGGGACATAAAAAGGTAACTTTTCACCAAATTTCTTTAAAAAAAATTTTTTTTGTAAAAGAAAAATAAAAACCAAAAACTTGGTTATTTGAATTTTTCACATTTTCACAAATTTTGAGGTTATGTGAAAAAAGTGTAAATACAAAACTTGTAGGTCTTTTTATTACCTACATTATTATCTCCGCAAAACAATGTAAAAGTTTACTGCCGAATGACAACACTGACAACAGGCATTTTGAATTCTTACAACAATTTGATTCCTATATATACTGAGAAGTATAAAGATCTTACCTTTTTATCAAAGTTTTGCGGGTCACAAGAAGCAAAACATTTAATTATTTTCGGACATTCCCCACATGGAAAAGTCAAAGAAGAAAAAGAATCAAGAAGTGCCGGAACCAGGATCATCCAACCGAGGGCCTACTTCCAGAGAAATGACCATTACAAAAACGGTGCAGGGTAGGTAAGACACAATATTTTTTTATTGTTGCGTTTTCATCAAACTAATTTTTTTTGGTGATTACAGTTAAGCTAATGAACAAGACTTAATAGAGAAGATTGGTATGATTTAAAAATTGTTAATGACAATTCTTTTTAATAGTTTCTGTCTTTATAGATTATAATAATTTCATCCTTCAATGACGGATGTCGGATTAGATTTACTAAACTGATATTATGTTTTGTATTTTTTGGCAAATTTGTTATGTTTGCGTTCTTAAAAAATGCAGCAATAAATATTACCATTTATGATCTTTTTATACTCCAGTGTCAAATTATCACGTACCAAAGTGTCAAATTATCACGCACCCAAGTTTAAAAATCACTTTTCTCTATAAGCTTCTGGATGAACATTCCTGGTTTTCTCTTGATACCCTTCACATACATGCAATTCTTAACTCATTACAGTGCTCTGTACAGCCGCAGTCGTAAAATGAGAATCTTTCAGCCTCTCCACCGCTTAATACAGACACCTCCCGGCATATAACATCTGTTTCTGTACACTTTTCGCATCGTATATGTATTGAGCCATGGATACTTTGTGTTTGCTCTGCAAAATGTCGAAACGTCCTCACAGCGTTTACTATGGGAAAAATGACACTACATCTAATTCACGCTATCAAGTATGAAGGAGAAGGAGTTGCCAGTTAGGCTCTTTTACCTGTGTCAATAAGAGAAAATTAAACTCGTATCGTAATATTATTTATTTAGGAAAAATATGCTACGTACTCCTTTGCTTCGTATAACATCAACGAAAAGAATAATACGTCCAGTTTAAGTGCCTACTTGAATCACTTGTGCCAACCAATATCTCGGACATCAAATTTCATATGTAATCATTGTAACAGGAATTTGCACGGTAGAAATAACAAATAAAAATTGTACTAAAATTATAAATTAATAGTAATTGCCGTTTGTTTTACTTTACCTATATAATACATTTCTTCGGCAGCTTACTGATATACAGAAAGACCCATGTCTTAATCATACAGTTCAAATAGGGTTTTAATAAAATAATTGTCATGTGTTAGAAAATATTTAAAGATCGTTGTGCTTTGCAAAAGTTTGCATTCCTCAGGTGGGTGCACTTCAGTTCGTTGTTCAACATTTTGTCTAGTTCTGCTGGCCCCAGCTCACCCACTATCACACTATCTGGTTTTGTCAATATATCACTTCATACACAGTCGCTTTCTTGTCACCCGAACCTGTCACTATGTATTTGTCATCCGTGGAGATGTCGCAGCTCAGCACACTCGACGACTCTTTGGACTGAAAAGATACAAAATTATTAGGAGACAAGAAAAATTTTAAATGTATAATAATTAAGGTTAGTATTTAAATTATTCGTATTTATTTTTACTTATTGTGTTGCGATTCATGGCAAGCTTTTTCGGTTATATAGGTACTAGCGGATAATAAATAAAAGAGTATAAAACCCCATTATAAGAGCCCATTTAGCTAAAAGAACTTTTATAGACCTTAAAGTAATGAAAGGTTCACACAGCCTGAGACTTTAGAGAAAAAATAATTTTTGGTTTTGGGTAAATAATTATTGCCCTCGTGGAATGGTCAAAAAAATTTGTTACGTTTGACGTCTGATCTGATGTTTACAATATGATGGCTGTCAGGTAGTTTGCTTCTCAATGAAAATGGAAAATAGTATATTAATTAAGGTCATTAAAATACGCGATTTTTGCCGGAGCGCTCGAAATAGAACAAGTGTTCTAAGACCAGTTATCTATGAATTCTTTACATTTTTTTTATTGGTACACTTTGAAATCATAAATACCGGTATTAGTGCTACAAAAATGAAAATAAGAACTAATTGATGATTGATGATAATTGACTAATTACTAAATGAGGTCCAATAATCCCAAGATAGTGGAGTTCTTTAATGAACAATCCATAATAAATGAACTGAATGAACGTAAAAGAGAATAAACAACTTGATCATCAATAATATGCCAGAACCTTCTAATAGTAACTGTAGTGATTTAGAGGCTGTAAAAAATGTTTTTAAAGAGATAACAAATGAAGATGTTAGAATTAAGCAGGCAATAAGAATCGGTAGAAAAAATAAGAATGGTTCTCGTTCACTGAAAATAGTATTATATGATTCCTGGTATTTTAAATATTATTAGGAATAAGAAAAAATGTTTGCAGATAAAAGCCGATAAAAACATTTTAAGGGAGGAATTAAATGAGATAAAGAAGAAGGGTGAAGAGCACATTTATATCAAATATGTTAAAGGAATACCAAAAATAGTTTCAAGACCAAAAAACCAATTACATTGAAGAATCGTATAGTCACTGACGATATTCGCTGTCCCATATCTGTATATTACCGAAATGTTGGTGGCTTAAGAACTAAATTAATTAACATCCAACATGTAGCTTCTTGTGATTATGCAGTTATTATCTTGGTAGAGACTTGGCTCAATAAAGACTATTGTGATAAAGAGTTGGGATTACATGATTATGATGTATTTAGATTTGATCGTGATAACTTGGACTGTGGTAAAAAACGTGGAGGTGGCATTATGATTGCAACTGTGAAGAACTTTAAAGCAAAAAAAGTTAATGTTTCAAATAATGGTGTGGAACAAATTTTTGTATCCATTAACTTAGGTAATCAAATAATTGTTTTTGGTGCTATTTACATTCCACCATCATCTAATTTAGATTTGTATACTAATCACTGCATTTCAGTTGAGAAAATTAATAATCAAGTTAATGAATGTAAATTATGTATATGTGGTGATTATAATATACCAAATGCTGCTTGGGATAATGATGATCTGGGATTAATAGTTACATGTCCTGATAATTCCCCTGCAAACATCTTAACTAATTTTTTCAGCTATTATAATTTATATCAAGTAAGTACAATATGCAACAGCAGATATTTAGACCTTATATTTACCATGTTTCAAAACATTACTGTGCAGGCATCATCCGATTTATTATTTCCTAATTGTTTACACCATTCTGCTGTTACCTTTGATTTATTGATAAATGAGCATATTACATATCAAGAATCAGATGAATATTATCTTGACTTTCGGAATGGTAACGATCAAATGCTAAATGAATATTTAGCAGGATTTGACTGGGCTTTAATATTTAATGGTAAGACCTGTGATGAATGTGTAGCTTTTTTATGATGTTTTATATAATGGATTTGATTTATTTATTCCTTTGAAAAAAGCTAGAATTTCATCTTTTCCCACATGGTTTAATTCTAAACTTAAGAATGTTATCTACGAAAAAAAACTAGTTCACAAAAAATTTAAAATGTATAGTAGAATGCAAGATTATACTTACTTTACTCAATTAAGATCATTTAGCAAACAACTAAGTCAAGAGTGTTATTTAAATTATTTAAGAAAAACGGAAGAAAATATTAACTCTAATACCAGATCTTTTTGGAAATATTGCAATGATAAAAGAAAATCATATAATTTACCCTCCAACATGCATTATGGTGATCAGACTGATGATAGTAATGTACAAATTGTTAACCTGTTTGCAAACTTTTTTTCTACTGTATATTCTAATTAGCAGGTTAATCATTATGTTCCTAAATATAGTCATAATTTTGATGTTAATATCATTATTGCATCGATGTCAAATTAATTATTGAGTCAGTTATGAAAATTCCTACAAAGTTTTCCTATGAACCTGATGGGGTACCAATTTTTTTACTGAAGCAATGCCTTTTTACTTTAGCTAAACCATTACACATTATCTTCAATCTGTCTATAAATACTGGCACATTTCCTTCTTTCTGGAAGCAAAGTTATCTTAAACCTATATTTAAATCTGGTAAAAGAGAAAATGTTGAGAACTACAGAGCAGTTTGTCTGCAATCTGAAATACCTAAATTACTTGAATTCTTAATAACAAGATTTATTTCATGGACTGCAAAAACTTAATCGTTGATCAGCAACATGGGTTCTCCCGAAATAAATCTACATCTCCTAATCTTGCTGTTTATAGTACGTACATTATCAGATCATTAGAAAATAAAGTTCAAGTTGACTCTATTTACACACTTCTCTAAAGCCTTTGATAGAGTCAACCATGGAATACTTATTGAAAAACTTAAAAAATGGGTTTTAGTGGGAATGTTTTATATTGGATTGATAGTTATTTAAAAGAAAGAGTACAGTTTGTTAAATATGGCGATGCAATCTCTTCTGCTATCAATGTTACCTCTGGTGTTTCTCAGGGCTCCCATATTGGACCAATTCTTTTTAATTTATTTATAAATGACATCAAATATAATAAATAACAGTTCATTTTTAATGTTTGCTGATGATTTGAAAATATTTAGGTCTTTTAAAGACTCATCAGATGCTACACTTCTTCAAAAAGATTTGAATAATTTGGACAACTGGTGTAACCTTAATGCCTTACATTTACACATTAAAAAATGCCTCAAAATTACTTTCACGAGACTTTGATGTTTCATTATAAATTAACTAATATGCTACTAGAGGATGTTAAGCAAGTGAGGGACCTTGGTGTCATTTTTGATTGTAAAATGTCCTATTGTACACACATTGCAAATACTGTTGCAAAATCTAAAGATGCTTGGATTTGTCCATCGTAGTGGGGTTGAATTTTCGGTTCATAGCCTCAAAATACTGTACTGTTCTTTAGTCAGATCAATTTTAGAATATTGTTGTATAATCTGGTGTCCGATATATAATATTGATATTAATTTAATTGTAAATGTACAGAGGAAATTTTTAAGACAATGCGCATTTAAGTTGGGTTACCAAAGAGAACATTACACCTATGACCAAATTCTCAGCAATCTCAATTTAATTTCATTGGAAAATAGGCGCTTACAAATTGATTTACTTTTTCTTAATAAAATACACATTCAATCGTCTCAGCTTTTGAATCTAGTGAATCTTAATGTTACCGAAAGAAGAAATAGAAACACAGAAACTTTCCATATTCCTTTTTCTCATAGCAATTATGGACAGAACGAACCTATTACCAGATTACCCGTTTTATTTTATTTTATTACCCGAGAACCCATTTTATGCAATGCTAATTTAGTAAACAGTAAACTAGATCTTTTTAATTGCTCCTGCCCATCATTCAAGAGATCAGTAAAAAAAATCAAATAAAACTGCATTGCTTTATGAATGTCATGCCATATGTTTTAGTTTATGTTGATGGTTTTTTTTATTATTGGTTAATAAATAAATTATTAAATAATAAATCTAACAACTAAATAGTTAGATTTATTCATATTAAGTATTAATTAGCTTTAAGTAGCATACACATTGTATGTTTTTATTTGTACTAAAAGTGTTTGACCTGTCTATTAATAAATAAATAAATAAATAAATAAATTATGTTGATTTTTCCTAGTGATGTGTTCACGTCTAAACCTCTGTTAGACGGTAAAAATATACTTACAAAATCCCCGCCTTAGGTTCTAATTTTTAATTAAATAACAACATATGCAATATTAGAAGTATACTGTAAACTCTTTTCAAAAAAAGATACCGCCCGCCACTTTAAATAGTAATTTGCACGAACCTTAGAAGAGGCAAATAGCTGCTATGAATTATACCTGTAAATCTAATTAGGTTGCTATGGGCATTTAACAATTTCCTTTTGACTGAAGTATTTTATATTAAATTGATTGGTGTATGATGTATATTTTAAGTGATTATGAATAAACACTTAAAAGACAATTTATTTTTGCCGATATCTGGATGATTTTTAGAAGGCAAAAATTTGGCTAAGAATGTTGATATTATTTTTCGGGCTACTTTTTATCTAAACAAATTTTATGTCTAAATGCCTTTATTAGTTGTAATCATCAGCTTATGGAAAATGTTCATTACACGAAGTTAGGTTAACTACACGGCGTACCTCATGGCGTGTTAGAAGTTAATTATCGTTATCTTTTATATTTAACTTAATATTGAATCGTCGTTTAAAGTGCGTTATAGCTAACAAGTGGTCGCGACAGCTTATGATTTTGACATTCCCATGAAGGTTGACTAACTAGTGTATTTGAACAATGTTACCATTGCTCCAATTTAATAAAACCTTTAAATTATAATAAAGGCGATATTACTTGGAATTCTTGTAAGAGGAAATGAATCATACCTGAAATATACTGGCACCATAGGGCGTCCTCCAGGCATTAAGCAAGTTGTCCTTGCCAGTAGAGACAAACCATTTCCCGCAAGTGGCAAACCGTAGACTAAGAACACAGCTTTCATGCAAATGCAGCTGGTATTTGTCTGGCTTGGTAGCATGCAACACTTCCACATGTGAATTCTCCATGCCGACAGCTAGCCATTCCCCAGTGGGGCAGTAGCCTAAGGAAAATATCTGAGAACTGAAGTCGTGTTGCTGCAGCTGTTTACCCTCACGTAAGTCCCAACTCCGCACTGTATTATCTAAACCACCTGTCCACAGTTTAGTACCGTCCGATGAAATGTCTATACACGAAGCACCGTCCGTGTGCCCTTGGAACTGCCTAACTAAGGTTTGATTATGTAAGTCCCACACCGCTATGTTGCCGTCAGAGCAGCAACTGAAGCACACTTTAGAGTCGGGGCTGATGGCTAGGGCATAGCATGCTGGGGCACTGGATGTCAGTTCAGCCTTGATTCGGGGCGTTGGACTTGCCAGGTCCCATATGGACAGGTTGCTCGCTTCTCCTCCTACGATCAGTGTTCGACCATCGGGTAGCAATTTCACTGATCTTATGTAGTTGTCCCTTTGCTGAAATTCAAAGCAGAATTTGTTTACTTTCTTAGTAAGTATAAGTAAATCCAGTACTATAAACTATTGATAAATGATAAAATAAGAAACATTCTATAAGTTATAACATATAAAATTCTGTTTATTATTTTTATTTATGATATTGTGGAATCAATAACGAATTGTAAAATACATATATTTGCGGATAACACTATGCTATATATTATATCAGGTCATTGGTAGGTAAACATTGACACATGCAAATGGCTGTTTATACAGAAAAACAAAAATTGGATAACATTGTATACACAAATTTTATAAAAACAAATAACCTGAAAATTGAAAAAGTATGTCAGATAAAATATCTAGGAGTGATTCTAGATGAGAAAACCTAATTTTTAAAGAACAGGTTAAGTACATAACAAAAAAGGTAGCCAAAATTAACTTTTTAAGAAGATTATCCAAGAATATATCACTATTTGCCAGACTGACAACTATAAAACAATAATCGCTCCACATTTTGAATAATGTGCTACCCTGCATTTAAATTGTATTGTATTTAAATAATAATGAATTACAGATTTTACAAAAAATGCAAAATAAAGCAATGAGTTATATTACAATGCAACAGATATAGGTACTCCGATAAATAATATGCTTCTAACACTAAATTTCATCTCAGTAAAACAAAGAATTTTATTGAAAATATTGCAATTTGTTTATAAAATAAAAAATCTAACATATGATTTTTTATTTTATCCAGGGTCGACAATTTTTGAAACCAAAAAAATAATAGTAGGGAAACCCATTGGAAAAGGAAGAGAATATAACAAAAATGAAAGGAAAAATAATTTACAGGCGATCTGAGGTCGGGAAATGGAGGGGGTGAGTTTTTATGGGTAAAAAACGGTTTATCTCGATTTCCGGCAAAACTATAAGTCCTATGGAAAAAAGTTTACATAAATTTTGAGGTTATGTGAAAAAAGTGTAAATGTGTGATCTTTGTATTACCTACAACTTTCCTATTTAACTTTTTTCCATAGGACTTGTAGTTTTGCCAGAAATCGTTTTTTACCCTTAAAAATTCACCCCCTTCCCGACCTCGGATGACCCGTAAATTATTTTTCCTTTCATTTTTGTTATATTCTCTTCCTTTTCCAATGGGTTTCATCCTACTATTATTCTGGTCTATGGTCTGGTCTGGTCTATGTTTAGGGCATGCAATCCCGGGTTACCGAAATTTCGGTATCCCGGGCTTTTTCGTCGTCATTTGAATCCCGGTATTTATTTCCTCAATACCGGTATTTTATTACCTCAATATTTTCGGTATTGGTTTTGTTTACGTCTATAGTCTATGACCAATGAAAATGCTTGCGGGGCGGGGTGTCATGACGTATTATTAACTATATTATACCTTCTTGCCTTCTTGTTCTTGTGTCTGGGTTCCAGTAGTTTCAGTTTTTCAGAGAGCAATGTTCAGTGCTCGCTCAGTGCCATATTATTTTACATTATTTTAGTAGTCAGCTTTAGATTAGGAATATTACATTAGGAAGCCAGGGCCAGGACTCCCATAAATAAAAATGAATTATATATAATCACATATTGTTTGTAACAGACATATATATGAGAATGAAAAAATTCCGCATCACCAAAGGATGCGGCTACACTTTGACGAGATTAAAGTCGGCACGCACGGCTCATCATAGACATCGGGTTTCCCTTTGACGAAGCGGCATTTTTTCATTCTCATATATGTCTGTAACAAACTATATGTGTTTATTTTTTGTTCCTTCTGGTGTTGTGTTTTTTTTTTTTTTTTTTTTTTCCGATTAGTGGGTTTAAATTTGAAATGAAGTGAAATGAAATTTAAGTCCGGTATTGCATGCCCCATCTATGTTGCAAAGCTACTTATATGAAAAAATTACATATGTTCGAGATATACACAATTATAATACAAGAGACCAATATATATTGAAAAATACAATTCATTGTTAGCTAGTAAATCACTTTTCTGTAAAGGATTTAAAGAATATAACAGCCTATCGACTGAGATTAAAAATTTAAATGGTTCTTTTAAGCAGTTTATAAAACTATGTACCAATTTTATAAAAACTTTATCAAGGTATGCTTATTTATTTATATTTGTTTGTATTTGTATATCTACTTGTTTGCATATGTTTGATTTTGTTTTATTTTGTTTTGAAAATTAAATGTCATATTTCCAATTATTATAATTAAAGGTAAAATAGATAATTATCTCTTCAGCTATATTCTAAGATAATCTTGAATAGTCACAATTTCAGTGGTCTCTAAAGAGAGTATTATTTTCAGTAGTCTTTTTTTACTTCAAAAATTGATTTACACTGGTAACACTCAACAACATCAACATTAATGAAGCAATTTGTCACATACCAAGCAGTCCAGCTGTGACACAGGACTCTTCGAGCCGGGCTGGCTAATATCCCAGACTTTGACACAACCTTTGCCTCCTGTATATACATATTTAGTGGGGTTGGAAATAGTGACTGCGCATACAACTTCTCCATGACTCAGAGTGTTAATTTGACGGGCATGTCGGGGAATTCCAGGTCCTATAAGGGCATCTGTGGGAAACGGTACAGGTTGCAGCTGGCCCTCACCATTCATGTGGAATGAATAAGCCCTGTAATATATTTTCACTAAACGGTTGTCAAAAACTATATAGATATTTTGTAACAAGTTATGAGTAAGTTTATTTATTGATTGGTGCTTGTACTACACAAACAGGAACCGACAAGCAAAGAGACACTTACGGCTTTCCTCCAGGAATAGTGCCCATTCCATTTGTAGCAATGCCAGGTGCTCTGGTGTGCGGATGTCCGTCATATCCCATCATAGGCGGACGGCCGTAAGGCGAGGGCGCCACATTATTGTAGGGACTGAGATGTTCAGCTGCTCGCGCTGCTCCTATCGGGTAGGGGGGATACTGACCGTGACCTACCTTTGGGCCGCTCGCCCCCGGACCAGTGGCTAAGTTTGGGGTTGTAGATCGAGGTTTGGAGCCAGGCGTTAGGGGTTTCTCCTGCGAAAATCAAGACGCTGTTAAAGTATTCTTGTTTCTTCATATCATGAGACTCACTACTTTCTTCATTTAATTATTATATGGACATGATTTATTACACTTTACTATAATTATCTCATTATCATTCTTTCATTTTTTTTAAATCTTAACCAAGCTTTTGTATTTTATAATACCTAATGTATATTTTTTTAAATGATTTATTTTACTTTTTGTTAATTATAATTTAAGATTGCAGCAGTTAATTAATATAATAATAATACCTCTACCCCTCATCTAACCGCAATGGTTAGCCTATAGAGACTTGTGCGGTAGAGGGGGCGGCATATTATTATTGTCAGGGTGTATGTGCACCCAGGATCGACTTAGGTTGGTAAATTCTAACCACAATTTTCAGTGCAGGAATCAGTAAAACCTTTAAAAGCTCATTAGTTAGATCTTGGGGATAAATTATTAGAAATTTATTTCACACCAGTGCCAGTGAGGGAAATTGAACCAATACTGCAACTAGGTGATCGATCCACAAGCTAGCGCACTAATCCGTATAGTACATAATATAACGTATAATGCACGCTCTTTTATATCAGGAAATTTTATTTTCATATTTTCACTGAGTGTAATTAAATCGATTCAAATGGGATGTGTAAATAGTCTTACATCTTTACTTTTCAAGGATGGTGTGCTCCTTGAAGAGGAAGATCCGCTTCGGCTTGGCGGCCTTTCAACTTTTATCTTATCACCATTACTGCTGCCGTTCTCCCGAATTTCTCCAGAATTGCCTATTGCCAAGTGTTCACCGTTCGTATGCGGAGAAGATGCTTCCTACACAAAGAAAACAGTTAGGGTTCATAACACAAGTGCTATTTACATCTCATCTTTTCAATGCTCATGCCGAAAAGATGAAATGTAGTTAAGGGCAATTTCACTACAATTATGGCTACTCCCACTAGGAAAAACTAGATAAGTACCTCATTAGCTACGTCTACGACCAGGTCTTGATCACTTTTCTCACCATCGCTCTCCTGAAACAAACAAAAAAATGTTATAGGATTAATTTTTTCTTGGCATATACCTAAAAGAAAACCAAACACGTATCACTGAAACCGTTCAGAGAGAGTTCTTAAAGATAAGCAAACCTAATGTAAATTAGAATGTTGGTTCTGCCACCTTGCCAAAGCTACAAACTATATGGCTGGAATGTACACCACTGACGGTGGCCACGGAACTTTTAGGAACCATAAAAATATGTACGTTATTAGGTAGGTATATCCATTCAATGTTCAAGTGATGCAGCTTTGCCTGCGTGGTTTCAGTCAATCGGTAGGTGTAGGCGAGTAAGGCATTATTTATCAAATAATTACTTCCCTCAGCGGCGCCTTTAAGGATAACTATTATTGTATATATAATTATATTACAATGAGATATATAATTATAATATATAACTATAATCTTTGAGTGAGAGATTCTCATAATTCAAATTAGAAACTAAAATTAAAAAGTGCAGATATTGATTGAATAGTTTAGTACTTACCTAATTTAATTATATTCATAAAGAAAAAATATTACTACCTTATTATAGACTTTTTTCCTAAAAAATAAAAAAGGCGGCAGTTGTGTAAACATGTTACACTAAATTTGTATAAAAGGAATGTTACAAAAAACCCGCCCATGTTATTGTTTAATATATCGCATAGAAAAAATTAAGTTAATTAATTTCCCCTAGTCAACCCCTATAAGATTTTTCATGGAAACTTTTTAACGCGTCGACATTTCTTTATTTAAAAATTATTTTATTTGCAAAGATTGCTTCAATCAGATAGTATTTTGTCTCTTGAGTTTTCTTCGCAAAATTATGTTTGCTCAAAAAAAAATTATATACATAGTTATTTATGCAACAAGTGCAAAAAATAAATGTTTATTATTGCACGCGACGTGGAAACGAGGCCGTCAGGCCGAGTGGGACAACACGCCGAGTGCAATAAACACTTTTTGTACGAGTTGCATACAATATTCTTTCTACGTTCATGCAAAAACCAAAAATTGTTTAATTTGAATGTCATGATCTTTATGTCAAAACACTGTAGTAGAATGACAGATGCGTGCAATAAAAATGTTATTGCACTAGTGCAATAAAAAAACAGTTTTTGCATTAAATATAGTTCAATCAAGTTTTGTTTTCTGCATGCAGGTAGAAAATAGGTATTTATGCAACAAGTGCAAAAAGTAAATGTTTATTGCACGCGACGTGAAATTGTCGAAATCTACAACACGTCGATTTCAATAAACACTTTTTCTACGAGTTGCATACTATAATATTTTTTCTACGTTCATGGAAAACCCAAACAATGTTTAATTCAGTTTAATCAAGCCAATTTTGGATCTGGATTTTGGAAACAACAAAAGCCATGGTTTCCTGGGTGTCAAATCAGCAAATTGCAAAAAGATCAATGAGGACAGTCACAGCACAGATTAGGTATTTTACTTTACCTAATTTATATGGTTTCCTGAGGACCAGAGGACAACAGACAAGAACATGAAACATTATAACTTGGAAAAAATGGGAACCGTTACACGTCACGGCGTAGAAGTTTTATTACATTTACATGATAGTTTAAAAACGATTAAAAACGACACACTTTTACTTTGCCAACAATGAAGTTAAAATGACTGCCGAGGCAAACGGTTGTCGCGTAAAATACACCATACTCCCATACTAACCGTTGATTTGAAATACATAAAACTCAATTTAAAGTATAATAATCATTATTATTTTCTGTTTTTTTAGGGGTTAATTGTCATTGTTGAGTCGGCTTAATATTATTAAATGTTTTAAATCTATTCGTTTGACTTGAAATACGGAAACCTGAATTTAAAGTAGAGATTGTATCTCGAAATCTAAGGCTCATATAAAAAAATTATAAGTCCTTTTTGCCTCAAAATAAAACTATATTTTGAGAAGAAATCTAAATTTCTTCTACCTATATAATTCTAGAGATTCCGTATTCCCTGATTCAACAGAGGTACTGATTTGATTTATTATTTTATCTGACATTTGCATTTTAAATATAAATATTTAGAATTAGATATCGCATTTAAAATAATAGGCAAAGGTCTAACCAATGTTTGTTTCCATTTAAATTGCGGAGGTATAATGTATCTTCCCTACTAAATTACGTTTATAACGTATTTTATTGTCCCCAAGACTTTTTCGTTTGCTCGTAAATCAGAATCTGAATAAAATTTGATGGCATTTTTGTGTGTAATATTTCCTTTATGTGACACCCCTTAACCGCCCCATCATCAATCCCAGTCGTTCCGGACGTAATCATTTATCCCTTAGCTGCCGCCCCCGCGTCCTCTTGTTTGTCGACTCACAAAAACAATCCCCCATTACCGCTATACAAGTCTCTTCCTCCCCACTCCTATCGTTTCTCGTTGTTTGTATCTAGTTACCGCGATGTTAAATATATGTTAAAGGGGTGGGGCCTGGGGTCTGTAAAAATCGTGTCGTCAATCACTAGGTAGGTATCGATTTTATTATAATGAACAATTTCAGTTATTTTTAATAATTTATATATCATAGGTATTTGTTGTGTAAGTAGCCAACTAATTTTATAGTCAACGTCTACACTGTCTATAATAGTATCTGAGGTAGTGAGGTAGGTATTATTTAGCACATAAGTACCTAATACGTATATTAGGTTCTTCAAGGGGGTCTAATAAATGGTGTGTATTGCAAATATTTGATTCTGAAGTGGTGTATAAAAATCTTGGCAACGAGAAAACTATTACATTTATCTATTTGTTTTTAAATATGATCGGTAGTCGGCACACGTTTACATAATGTCAGATATCCATGTTTCAGTGTAATACAAAACAAAAACATTTACCATTACATCAAGACATCAAGGGCTCCAGATAACATAATTAAATAAAAACAAAACAACATAACGCATCTTACAAGACGAGATCAAATACGAAGTTAAATATTCTCATTTTATTTTATGTCTGCCGAAAATAAATTATATTTTCTTTTCATTCCCCATATGCTCCGTTAATTATTTGTTTTAGACCAAAATATATGAGTTTGATTTCTATTTCAATAGTTCCCGTCTACTACTGCTGTTTCTTTAATTTTGTTTTCATTGATGTTAAAGCTTTATACGTTTATTTTTCATCGTGTTTGTTTTATGGGTGCTCTCAATGCTCTGTGTTGGATATTGTGCAATACTAAATGTTTAATCAAAATTGAAATGGTTCATAAAATGTTCCAGTTAGGTAAATGAAACATTTACATTTACCTGAATTATTACTTTTTAATTCGGAAAAGTAGAACGGCCATCAGCGACTACTGATGGGGGCTTATCTGTGTGAACACCGATTTGTTCCTTCTTTTTAGCAACATAACAAGCGAGATTGAAATTGTTGAGAGGGTATTTTATGTGCAGAATTCACGTAAGGCAAATTCACGTAAGATCAAATGTTTATGATCGCGATATACTTACGATATTTTGCATTTTATGACTTATGTCTAATGATTGTCTAAATAAAAAAAGGTTAATTAAATACACGCCTTTACCAGGCGACAATAAAAAGCACAACCCGACGTTGCGCCTGATTGGCCCAGGCAAACCGCGCGTTTTTAAGGTTATGTTATATATTTCAAGGGAAGAAACAGAAAAATATACGATCAAGTTTGAAAGATACAGATGAAAAATGAAATGAATAGATTACAGAGAATTACAAGAGGCAAATGAAACAGATGTCAATTATCTGATAAGGTATAATAATAGGGATATGAAAATAAATATTTGAAGGTACTTATTACCTATTTTTTGTTCTAAATGACCGGAAGTAGTTCCACTACCCAACCAAGAAGCGGTAAATGTGGCGGAAGCTCTGTTGGATAATGTCATTATCAGACATGGAGCACCCTTGGAAATTCATACCGATCAAGGACGAAATTTCGAATCAGATATTTGGAAACACCTTATGATCCTGCTAGGAATCAAAAAGACCCGGACCACACCGCTTCATCCGCAGTCTGATGGCATGGTAGAGAGGCACAATAGAACCAACAACCAGTACCTCTCGATATTTGTAGATGAGAAGCAACGAAACTGGGATAAATTGGTATCATTTTTCCTATTGGCCTACAGAAGTTACCAACATGAGTCAACTGGTTATACGCCTGCAATGTCGTTAACTGGACGAGAGATGTTGTACTTCCCGAATACGTCGCTAACCTGGAAGAACGATTGCGGTTCGTCCACGATTCTGTGAAAGACCGGCTACACCTGACGGGTGACCGAATGAAGATGCGTCTGGACAAGAAGACGACACATCTATAATGAAGGAGACGCTCTTTGATTGTACCAGCCCCAGAGAAAGAAAGGTTTGAGACCAAAACTACAAAGGGCATGGGGTGGGGAGGACCTTATACCATAGCGAAGAAGATCAATGATCTTGTGTATCGGATCCAGCGATCTCCGAGGGCTAAACCTAAAGTCGTCCATGTCGAGAGAATGAGTCCATACAACTATAGGACGCCGTTAACTGGAGAAAACCAGTAAGAAACTATTGGGGACCAACAGCTTTAAGGAGGGGGGCAGTGTTAGGGAATCGTCAGAAGCGATTGTACACGATATATTGAATAATCCCTAGATCTAGGAAAAAACGGCACAATCTGGCAACGCCGCACCCGACGATGTGGCAACATCGCATCTGGGGGTGCCAGATACAATCCCCCAAGGGCGAAGTCTCAACCCTCTGGGACTTTAAATAACCGAGATACACCCCTGGTCCCATTTAGAATAGTTGCGGTATATGAACATGTGGGCTACCCCCTGTAGAACCGTTCGAGATGCCTTGTATACAAACTAGAGTAGGACGGAATAAATGAGAATAATCTAGAAATTAGTAAAGTGTATTTGGATTCTGGACAGTACTTTGATACGGGTTTTCGTCCTCTTAACTGCTCACCTAGGTATAGTTATATTTTTAAATAAAAAAATTTCAAGCACTAGGTATATTAATTCTTACAAAATTTACTAAAATGCAATTTGTAAACTTTGGCAATTACAAGTAATAGGTATTACATTTACTCTAGATCTATATGAAAAGACGTTACCTACCAAGTTTGTCAGCAACAGATTTGTTTCGAATGCTAGGTTTACCTACAAAGTTAGTTAACAATAAATTTGTATCGAATGGTGATGGTAGGTCTCCGCCTACTGATAATTGTTAACAAGGTGTCTCTGTCAATGAAGTCATGGGAAATAACTCAAACAACAAAGAACAACCCAATTATGCAGCGATATTAAAAGGCCCTTTTAGGTAAAATGATTCGAACAAAGAACAAACCAATTTCGTGAAACGCGATACCAGAGTTGGATCCATGTTTACTTACGTATATGTGCTTGCAATCGATAATAAACGTGGTGGGAGTGTGTTGTTAGATATGTGCAAAGTGGCGTAACATTTCAGATTCAACGCCATTCAACGGTATAATGTAATATAATAACTAATAATGTATTGTACGAGTATATAAATTACAACAAAGTCGCATACACAACGGCTCCGTCCGGATCCAAATTAATAATAGGGCATACCGCTATAAATACAGGTAGGCGCCAAGAGTTGGGATTACCAACCATGGATAAGGAGAAAGAAGGCTGTAGATATGGATGGATGTCACCGTTCCCGCCTAACGTCGATATAGAATATGACAGGGAGAGATGATACGTACAGCAACGGGGCGAGAATGCGAGAATCGTCATTTATTTTATAACCCCTACGCCTGCTTGATTCCGTAGATGTCTGTTGGTGGGCATGATGCAAAACATGGCCGACCACACTTTGTCATCGTCGTAGACTTAACAAACTATTGCGAATTCTCCGAGTCGATGTTATACAGGTAAATACACGACTTATTTAATTCCAGAAAACTAATAAATAATAAAGATAAACTAAAAAAAATCACATTTTGTCAAAATACGCGGCATTGCATCGAGTATGTCTATGACCATTTTTCATGAATATTTTTCACTCAACGATATTACCTGTAATGCATATAAGTATTACTTACATGGCCCAATTTATCTTCTTTCCTCCTTTTAACGACCTGGTCAACTTCTGGGGGCGATCGTGATCGGTACTTATCTCGATCCCCGGGCGACACTGAGTTCTGAAAGTGAAGGAAAACAAAAATGTATGATTATTCTTCATTTGTCTTTTCCAAGTCTCAAATCATATCACTTTACAAAGTAGTAATATAATGATCATATGCACAATGATTCTCTACGAACGCAACCGTAATGTCAATCCGAAAGAGAATCCGTAATCAGATATTATACCGGTATGGGATTTTAGTTATTCCACTGATTTGGAAAACCGTAGGTAAGTGTCCAATGACAATATTTCATGGGCAACAAAAAATGAGAAACATATGGGTACCTCCATCATCAACGGTTGATGAATATTTGAATTGAGAAAAGTAAAAGTTCAACGTTATAACCTAATATCTACTTAATTCTATGCCACCGTAAAAGCTTTGTGCTTTTTAAATGCTGACCAGTTAATTCAACTATACAGTATAAACCATAGTAGTACAATAATAGAGAAGCGAACAGTTCGAGAGTGGTGATATGAGCAATTTTATTCACTTTCGTCCGTCTGCTCCAAGCAGCGACTACTACATAAAAATGACAGAAAAGGTATGAAGATGGTAGTATTGAATATGAAAACAATGAGGCATTATGAAAACAAGGAAACGTTAGCAATAACAGGCGCTTAAGAAAATTATGTTTTAAACTGTAACGGTTTGAAATAAGTAACATAAAAATTAGAATCAACCTCAAGAGAGATGATCAACCTTTAAATACTTTATAAGACCGTATGGTTGCCTATTTACATTTGTGTAAGTACATGTTTAAATTTGTTTGTGAAGATAATTTGATATAATCTTGTATTTGACTTCCTCGTTGCCGTTGGTATGAATAGCTGTTGGCTACCTCTTGATAATTTATTACAAATGTTTCATCTGTAATGTAAACATCCGTATATGGATTTATTGCATAAATTTAAGATTTTGGATTATCAATGCTGTATACATATCGTCTGAGAGATGTTATTTGCGTAAATACATTGAAATGTCCACCATTTTTGGGATATAGTGTCATCATTTACAATCCCTGTCACATGTTGTGGACTTAAAACCCTCTTGTTATGGAGACAATATAACTAGGTATGTTATTTTGAACTCTACTAATTTCTCGGAAATATTTGTATAGTTTTTGCGATGCCTTGTCAAGTACATTCTTAGGCCTACAAGTTGTATTTTTAAAAAGGTCCTAGGAAAAATGCTCATTCCTAAATTTGTGTGAGCGGTGTATGTTATATTTTTGTTAAATAAAACAATAATACAACATGTCACAAAACATGCTCACATATTAAAGTTAAGAGCACAAAAGTGATGTGATCCTACCTATGGGTGAGCAGTGTACATATACCAAATTTAGCATCTCATGTTGAACAAACAGTGTACCAGCTAGAATCTAGATAATCAAAATTTATCAACGATCGTGATCACGATAGGTTCAGAAGTTAATTAGTACACATAATAAATCTATTAAATACACACTATATGAACGTAAAGTCAGAATGTTACAGATAACTATTAATATTTTGGACACTCTTTAAGATTTGATTTTTAGGACTTTTTCGTCGTCAAAGATTTTTTGTTTATTTATATCTAGGTATGATGTTTTTTTTCATTAGCAAATACTTGAATATTTTGTGATGCAAGTTAGTACCTACACTAAAGTGATTAGATTTTAAATCTGGGACTGGTATTTGTTGTTAACTGCATTTAATCATTTAATCTTCCATTGACAGCTAGCATTATTTAACATTGACAAATAAATTACATGGTGTTTCTGTTACGTAGTTCCATCATTTTACAGAAATACTTCGTAATCTTCTTTGCCAACGTAGTGGATTAGGTCATGTATATAAAAAACGTGGCGCCATGGTATTTTTGATCTTTCATTATACATTATACAGTACACCTTTCTGTTACAGCTGAGGTACGGACTGCCCTATCATACAAATTTCTTTCTCGTATATTCGTTCTATTGTGCTTTATAAATGGCGTTGAAATAACCGTTGAAGGTAAGTTTGAATACTTACATTAATAATAAGTTTATAGTTACATTTAATGAGATCCTCGACGATATTCTAACCTATAAATTGTTTGAGATTTATACCGTATCATAGATGGCGTGTGATTTAAGCCACTCTGACGATATCGGGCAAAGGGAGACATGGCTCTTCTTGCCAGAGATGTGGTTATTTTTGCCCTTTTATGATATAGATACCAGGCTCATTCAAAACTGGATATGTATATATCGCTTTTTAAATTTTTATATGGTTTTTAAATACAACAGAAAAAGCGATAGGTGCTCAAGCTGGTCAAGAACCAAATGGCTAGAGCTATAAATGAAATAATAGAAACTAAATGTTCAATAAGAAAGGCAGCCTCAAAATACTGCATCCGTATGTACCCTACAGAAGCATTTTAAGAATGGTACAGCAATACAGAGTTTAGGCCGATTTAAGTCTATTTTCACTTATAATGAGGAGAAACAGTTCGTTGATTTCATGAAAGAAGTAGACGGATGATTTTACGGTAATACTAGAAAGGACCTATGCGAACTAGTTTATCAGTTCGCAGAAAAAAATAAAATCCTGTTTAGAAGTGGCATATCAGGACAACAGTGGTATAATAACTCTATGTCTAGACATTGAGAATTACGCTTGAGGGTACCTGAACCAACCAGTATAGCAAGAGCTAGGGGATTTAATTGACCGCAAGTATAATTTTTAAAAAATCTAGCAGGCGTAAGAGAAAAATATAAGTTTTCGCTTGATGATATACAGGGTGTTTCTAAATTGAAGCGACCGGTTTTAAGGGGTGATTTTCAGCAAAAATTAAGGTGAATCTTTCATATACCTAATGTTTTTCCAAAACCCCTCTACAAGTTACCCTCTAAAGTTGGGGTAAAAATAGTTTTTATTTATTTTTAAACTTGCACAAATAAAATGACAGATTGTGACAATTTTTGTAACCCTGAGATATTGTTTTTTCTTCAGAACTTTTTAACGCGTCGATATTTGTTTATTTAAAAATTTGATGGCTGCAAAGATAGCCTCAATCTGCAACTTTTTGTCTCAACTGCAACTTTTTGAGTTTTGCTCGAGAAATTGATTGCTTGCTCACAAAAAAATAAAATCATACTCGCATTGCCTTTCAAATAAATTCACCGAGGGGTTATTATTCGATGAAATAGTCAAGTAAGCTGTTGTCAAAGAAAGTCATTATGAGAAGTATTGTCATTGTTCTTGTTTTCTCTAATCTATAGTTACTATAATGGACCTTAATATAAAAATGACAATTTTATTTAATTGACTGAAACTATAAATTACAAAATACCACAATAAAATATTAAATAAGTTTAGTGCACTATTGTAACAAACAACAGTAACAAACTGGTATCAAAATATCAATCACAAAAATCATATCTAATAAATGTTGAAACGCAAAACCGCAAAAACGCACGACTCCACTTCTCATCTCATTGAATTCCGTATTCTTTGAAATAATCCGGGTGTATTTCAAATAGTTTCGCATGGTGCTATAATACCCCAGAAGCCGCAGTCTTGTTGAGCTTATAGGTCAACGGTGAAATATCTGGGTGTACACCTTGATACTAAACTGTCTTGGCATGAAAAATCAGGAAATCAACGTGTGTACTGTGGACGTGTAGGAGGGCCTTTGGTGGAAGCTGGGGTCTTAATCCCAAAGGTCTCCACTGGCCCTACTGCACCATTATCAGACCCATTTTAACTTACGGGGCAATGGTGTGGTGGCCCTGTGTTGAGAAGAACTCGACGAACAGGCAACTGGACAAGGTCCAGAGACTTGCGTGTTTGGGGATAACTGGGGCATTAAGAACGGCTCCCACTAGAGCTCTGTAGGTGCTATTAAATCTCACGACACTGCAAATATTTATTAAACTGGAATCCATGCGTGCTGTATATAGACTGCGTACGCTGGACCAACTACAGGCGTGCTCTTTCCGGCACTCTCGCTTGCGGAACTGGGCTACCGAGCCATGTCCAGTCCTACTCATGAGTGGTGACCGCATCCCACTAAAATATATCCCTCGAACTTCCTTTAGGTCGTAATCCCTGACCCCGAGGAGTGGGGGGGTAGAGAACGCCCCGACGATCGAGGATAGTCCGCAACGGGACCAACTGGTATACGGATGGGTCCAGGGTGGATGGACTGTCGGTTGCCGGAGTCTTTTCCGACTCTGATAAAATAATGAAATACTTTGCCCTGGGAGCACATGCTCTTCCAGGCCGAGGTGTTTGCGATTCTATCTTGTGGGCTGGAGCTGCTATCCGGCCCACAAAGAACTGGTAGAATCAATATATGCTCCGACAGTAGAGCTGCCATCTTGGCACTTAGTGCCGTTGAAGTGTGCTCAAAACTGGTTCTGGAATGCATACGCCTTGTATGGGTCCCGGGAGATGCTGGTGTACCGGGAAACGAGAAGGCTGATCAGTTGGCGAAATTGGGCACTTTAGAGACACCTAGAGGGCCTGAACCCTTTGTAGGGATCTCCAGTAGCACAGCGGTTCTCTCAATAAAGACTTCGGTCTTGTGGAAGACCCTGAGAGTAGAGGATGCTTGGAAGATGAGGAGACAGCGGGGCATGTTCTGATGAATTGCCCCGCTGTCCTGCATACATGCATGCAACACCTGGGACAACCGATGCTGGTACCCAGGGAATTTAGAAAGCTATGCTTTACTAAGTCAATTGGACTAATATAGCTCTCGCAAGGCGGGACATGACGGGCCCATATTGAGGCCTATACGTCATAAGGGCAAAGCCCTCGCCAATCTAAATCTAATCTAATGATGCTACAATGCGATCTCTTAAATTATCTATATTTTCAACGGGAGCTGATTAAACCAACTTTTTAAGAAAACCTCAAATTCAAAAATCCAACGGATTTAATTCTGGAGATCTGCTCTGCCTATCCAACGATTTGGATAAACTGAGTCTAAGTGGCAACGGGCGTTAATACTAAAATGGGCTGGAGCGTCATCATGCATGAACCATAGTTCTTGTCTAATTTGAACAGGAACATCTTCAACACGTGGGAGCAACCATCAATGACAGACACCAAGCCATACATTTATTGAAAACTGTTGTTGAAAAATAGCTTTAAAGATTTAAAAATTCAATGCATTTCCATCAAACGACCATATAGAAAACACATCTACCATTTCGACATTTCTATAGTTTACCATTTTTACAAGCTGTACCTATTTATTTTAACTGTAAAATTGCGATAAATTAACAAAATTATACTTTGCCATAATGACTTAAATACTTGTCATAATGACTTTATTTTGACAACAGCCTACCTACTTGACTGTTTCACCGCATAATAACCCTTCAGTAAATTTATTTGAAAGGCAATATGAGCATGATATTATTTTTTGTGGGCAAACAATCAATTTCTCGAAGAAAATGCAAGAGGCAATCTGCAACTTTTGTTGCAGATTGAAGCTATATTTGAAGCACATTAAATTTTAAATATAAAATATCGACGCTATAAAAAGTTAAATATTATAGGAAAAGAAAAATATTATAGGGGTTGGTTTTTTTACCACCTTGTAACAATATCTCAGGGTTACAAAAATTGTAACAAACTGCCATTTTATTAGTGCAAGTTATTCGCCAAATTTATTTCTTCTAAATTCGTCCATAGTGGAGAAAATAAATGAAAACAATTTTGTTCCCCAATTTTAGAGGGAACTTGGAGGAGAAGGGGTTTTGAGAAAACAATTTATATGAAAGACCCACCTTAATTTTTTTGAAAAATCACCACTTAAAATCTTACGCATCACTTTAGAAACACCCAGTGTATATATATATATATATATATATATATATATATATATATATTGTTACACCTTTCCTTGGTAGGATGTCTTAAGAACACGACTTAAGATTAAGTGTAATCTATCTTAATATTAATTGTTTTATGAGACTAATCTTAATTGGTTAAAGAACATAATGTAAAAAAAAAAAGAGAAAAATGGTCGACTACTAATAGTAGTTTCCGGTAGGGCGCCACCGACGTTAAGCTACGCCGGAAAGTCAGTCAGAGAGCATGAAGGGGGCCCGTGACCTGGAGTCCGAGAATGGTCAGAGCAGTTAACAATAACAAGAAGAAAAAAAAAAATATATATATATAAACGTAGGAAATATAAAATAAAAGATGAAGACATACCCTGTATTTGTCTGAGGCAACAGTGATGGCTTCTTAGAGTCCCTAGCACTGGCCGATGTGCTGAATTTGTAGCACCAGAAAAACTGTACACTCACAATATTTCAAAGGGTCCAAGCTACACCCTATGAAGCACTTATAAATAAACTAAACGATTAAACTAGAATTAAAACAACAAATTAAACTATATAACGTCACAAAACAGCCCAAATAGGGTTTTAATATATCCTTTATAGCTAAGGTGGTAGTGGTCGACTAATCGACGATTTTGATGTGATAGGTGGACTGGACCACGGTCATTAATTTGGGCGCACTTACTGCTTTCGGTGCACACAAACTACAGAAGAACGTGATAATAACTGATTAATTAAAAAAACAAAAATGAGATGTTAGCTGAACACATATAATGAACGCTTATGACAACTGGTTAACTACAACTGATGTTCACTGACCACTGATGCTAACTGAACTCGTGAATTTATTTTCTAGCCCTTTTTCTTTGCAGGTAGTTTCTTAAAATATTACGACGCAATAGGAAAAATACTTATTGCATGGCGGTAGGTATTTATTGCAGGGGATACTCATGCACATTACGTACTTATGCAAATGAGTACCTACCTCTTTTTGCGCCGTAATATTTTAAAGAGGATTATGCCATAAAATGCGTTTTAGGATCCTTTATAGTCCGATAGGCTACACCGTGCATGTCAACAATTTCACCTATTATAATACGCCCCCCCTTTGAAAACCCATTTTTGGGATGTTTTTGAGACGTGTATAAAAGGAGTTTATTGTCTAACAGTTAGCAGAACAAAAAAAAGGTAACAAACAACAACAGACAAAACAATACACAAAAATATCTAGATAAATAAATAAAATGTTCCTAACAAATGAGTAAATGTCCTTGAGTAAAGTCCTATATTTTATAATTAGTCTAGTTTGTTTGCCTAACATTAAATTATCACTAACCTATCACTTAACTATATACATAAATACGAGTATACAAAATAAAACTAAAATATATACATTCACACTTAGAGAAGAAAAAAAAATGTATAGTCTTTATCGGGTTCCGCTATGTTCACCAACGGGGAATGGCCTTCTTGCACGAGATCGTCTTCTGGCGTACGGTACGATCGGCTCGTTGTCGTAATCAGCCTTGTGGACTAGTGCTTGCGTCTGTATGATCACTGGTCCTGGGTCCGGGGAATTGGACCGGGATGTTCTTTGACTTGAGCCTCCGTCTGACGCGGGGGAAGTGCTGGCGTCAGCTGAGGTCTCTGGTTGGGGAAGGAGTTGGGAATTTTCTGGGTCAGGGATTTCCCGAGAAATGGGATCAACTTCAAGGGAATCATTTCCGAAGATGGGTGTCGTTGCGTCTGCTTCATGGCCGGGCTCAGCCATGACGACGTCGTCAGGATCTTCGTCTGAATCGGGTTCTTCATCGGATGATTCTAGGTCTTGATTGCCCCTTGGGTATGGCCTCAGCATATCGACGTGGATTTTAACTCGACGTTTATTTCTATCTAACTCGTAGATGGCTTTCGATACACGGTTAACTATCTGGTGGGGACCAGTCCATTTTATACCGAAGGGCTCGCTCGTCTTGCTTAGTCTAGACATGACCTTGGCGAGAACCAGATCTCCTGGCTGGAATGATATGGGGACCGGTTCTTGTGACGTGTATTTTGTTTGGTAACGTCGCTGCTGTTCACGCGCATTTTCCAGTACCTCGTGCCGTTGGTTGGCATGTAGTTTGCGTCGCTGATTATATTCTTGGAGCTCCCACTCGCCTAGCTTTGGAGGGTCATACCCGAGAACAATTCGGGATGGGGTATAACCTGTCGCGGCGTTACGCCGGTTTCGTAGGATAAAAGCAGTTTGCGTCAAGTACTGATCCCAAGATGTATTTCTTTTTCCCAATAGCACTGTCCTCATAGTCTTCTTGATTTCTTGTACCCTTCTTTCTACGGGATTTGCTTGTTGGTGGAAGATGGCCGATTGACAAACATTTATGTTGTTTCGACGACACCACTCAAGGTACTTTTCGGAAATAAAATGGCTACCTTGATCCGAGATTATTTCTCTAGGTCTTCCGTATCTGCTTATGACATCCTCTAGGAAGCTAACGATTTCCGTGGCGCGCACTTGTGGTCGCGCACGAAGTTCTACCCACTTTGACAGGACATCGGAAACTACTATTAAATATTTATTCTTAAATCGCCAAGTTTCAGGATATGGGCCCAAGACGTCGATACTGATCTTCTCAAAAGGAAATTCGGGCGAATGGCTGGTCATCGGGGCTGCCTTTTGGAATCTGTGTGTTTTCACAGTAGCGCATATTCTACAATTTTTAACGTATTCAGCCACGTCTTGGTTGATGTTATTCCAATGGAACAGCACACGGACTTGGCGTAATGTTTCTTGGGTACCGGGATGAGCGACTTCTTGGTTATCGTGAGTATGATACATCACTCGTTGTTTCATCCGCTGGGGTACGATTAGTTTGTCTCCGTGGGGGTCACGGAGATACAGGTGTCCGTCTTTGACGCTATATTTTCCATAGAAAGTGACGTCTGGTGGGTCTACAGCACCATGGGCGTGTAACTGTCTCCAGCGTCTAATTCCTTGACACACCTGTCTTGAACCTAGTTGTGCCTGTTTTACCTTGGACACTATGTCTCCTAGATTGAGTGTGTTGATTGGTACTACTTCTTTAATGTCCTCGTTTTGAACAGGTATTTCTTGCGGTGAGTTTGATTCAAGTTTTTGTGTTAGGTGATATATGATTATTTGAATGTTGGAGTCTTTGAAGATCTCGTTCAGCATCTGCTTGACTCGGGGCCAGTGTAAACCATCTATACCGCAACCAATTCGAGGGATGGCTAGTCGGCTCTGCTGTTGGCTTTCCATTGCTTCCTTCAGCGCGCGTAACGAATCCCTTAATGTTACATAGGTGGGTTTGTGACAGTATCGATTCTTCGTGATTAGATAATATATTATCCGTGATTCACGTTTCAACCTGCATACTCGGCCAACCTGTGGTTTCTGCTCGGAAAGTTCCATTAATCCACCGAAGTTTTCTTTGAAAATTTTGGCTATTCCTTTGGACATGGATAAGTCCGATGATACACAGTGAGCTATTACGTACTCTGGGGATGCAGTGAATAGATCTCCGGTTATTTCTGAAATTTTAAATTTCGGGGAATCCGTAGGTTTCTGCATGGCATTTATTGGTGGTTTCGTCGAGTCCTTTCGCGGGTATACTTCGCGAAATGGTGGGGGCAACATGTTGGAAGATTCTATAGTAATGTCGTCTCGATTGCAAGGATTTCGGCTAAGGAAGTCAGGGAGTTCATTTGATTTTCCCGAGCAGTGTTCAACGTTGAAGTCAAACTCTTGTAATTGTAGAGACCATCGTGTCAGCTTAGCGCGCGCGTTTTTGTTTTTGTCTAACCAAAGTATAGAACGGTTATCTGTCTTTATGGTAAAAGGACGACATTCAAGCAGCCCTTGATATTTACGCACTCCCCATACTATAGCCAATACTTCGAGCTCGTTAATATGGTAATTGCGTTCAGTACTATTGAGGGTGGTGCTGGCGTAAGATACAATTTGTCTCTCCCCATTGTCACCCTTTTGGTATAAGACGGCACCCAATCCGAGGGTACTGGCATCCGTCTGTAGCACGAAGGGTCGGTCTAGGTCAGGACGGTGCAGTTGAAGGTTCCCACGGGCGATTAGCTGTTGGATTGTTCTAAATGCCTCCTCACATTCGTTCGTCCACTTGAACTTAAAATCTTTCTTCAGTAGATTTGTGAGAGGTTTTGTGAGGTGTGCCGCTCTGGGAATATATTCCCGTAACCAGTTACATACGCCTAAGAAACGTTGCACCTGTTTTTTGTTTGTTGGTGGTAGGAAAGCGACGATAGTATCTTTGTGTTGGGTTTGAGGCCGGGTGAGATAACCATCTATAATGTGGCCTAGGTATTTTAATTTTTTTGTGGCGACTTGACACTTCTCTGGTGATATCCTCAGCTGGTGTGTTTGCAGCCTTTCTAACACTAGGCTGATGTGTAGAAGATGATCATCAATATTTTCAGAATAAATCAGAATGTCGTCAAGGTAAACCTTCACGAACTTGTGGATGAACCCCGACAAGACTTCACGAACCATGAGGTTCTGGAAGGTTGCCGGGGCGTTCTTTAGGCCAAACGGCATCACTTTGAACTGGTACGTCCCTCCGTCAGGCGTTGCGAAAGCAGTGAGTTGTTTCGATCGTTCTTCCAGTGGTATCTGCCAATACCCTTTCCTGAGGTCGAATAATGTGAAAATTGACGCTTTACCAAGATCCTTGAGAGTGTCACAGATGAGGGGTAGAACCGATGCTTCACTAGTTGTGATTGCGTTCAATTCACGATAATCAACGCAAAAACGAGGCTTCTTCCCAGCTCGTTCTATTATGACTGGTGGGGAGGCATAGGGTGAGCACGACGGTTCTATAATACCAGCACTAAGCATTTCACCGAGTTGTTCGTATAGTAACTGCTGTTTTTCCGGGGTCATAGGATATGGCCTCCTGTGTATTATTCGATCTTCTTTAAGGCGAATACGGTGTGTTATAGTAGTTGTGGTAGTATTGCTTGTCAGGTTAGTCATTACTTCAGCAAACTTACTAAACACTGGCCTTAGTATGTCAGCGTACTGCGGAGGTAATTCGACAGGTATGGTTAGTTGAGAAGTAGGAGTTCCGGGTGCCTCCTGTCGATCCCAAAACACCGTGTCTCTATTGGTAACACCGATGTATAGGCATTTTCGCGTGAAATCCACATGTGCCAGAGTTTTTTGGAGGAATGGTAATCCCAAAATCATATTCTCATGAAGACTGGTAAGCATCTGAAATTCGGCGTCGTACTTTGTGTTATTGATCGTGATGGGTATTTGGACAGCTGTTTTCGACTGTACTGGGCTGCTGTCACATGCTTGTACGAAATCCACTTCTTGTTGGTAACTGTTCAGTTCGATATCAGGTAATGTGGACGTGCATATGAGATTGCATGCCGCGCCTGTGTCGACTAGTGCTGTGGTGGTTATCCCCAGAAATTTAACCTTAATCCTGGGCAATCCCCCGGAGCTGTTTAAGACGTGGACAGGCAAAGGTGGCTTTCTGTTTTCTGTGTCTTCATTGTCGCAAATTATGGGGTATGATGATGAAGTTGTTGTTAGTGTACCCGAGTCTTCATCTGCTGGTGCAATTACTCCGTGTTTTCTTCTATCTGAGGAGCCGAATTTTCCTTGTTTCCTTCCGGCACCGTCTCTATCGCATTTATTCTTTGAGTGGTCATGGGGGCGCTCGCTGGTCGATAAGGTGTTGATGTGCTCACAGCTTGATTGCTTGGGGCCGGCCTGGAGTTGGTGGGTTGACCGGCCCGCTGGGAGTTTAAAGGCCTCTTGTACGGATTTGCGGGGCACTCAGAATGGAAATGCCAAGCGCTGCAATAGTGACAAGGGGTGCTTGGTGACAAGGGGTGCCTTACCCTTGTTCTGGGTGCTGCTTCGATTGTTACGGGCCTATGTCCTAGAGCACTATTGTTTCCGTGACTTGACCACCTTTGGGCGTCTCTTGTTGAATTTGTCATTTCTATTGGGCGTATAGGATTGACTGGTGTTGGATTCCGAGCGTTAGCTACGGGTCTTGCTACTGGAGAATTTGTACATCTGGCGAGTCTCTCGGCGTTTATATAGGCTGGTGTTTCCCTTAAAGCTTGCTCAACTAGCCCCACTCTCTCCGCCAGTTCTTCATAGTCGCGGGGTGGAAATGCATGTAATTGCATTCGAATCTCCGGTATTAACTGCTGAATTAAGATTTTTATCATTACTGACTCGGATTTACCGGGGTCGACTCGGGCTATAAGTGCTCGTTTATATTGTACAAATTGCTCCGCACTCTCTTCTCTTCGTTGGTTTTCCCCGAAGATTTTATTAAGGGTCCTTGCAGTAAAGGAATCAGAGTTGTATCTTCGGATTAGCATGGGAGAAAAACGATAATACTCCTCTCTCATGAGCGGGTAATTCTGCGCCCATGTAGCGGCTTCTCCACGCAGTTGGTTGACGGTCGCTTCTAGCATCTCTCCTTGATCTGTTAATCCCCATTCTTGAAAACACACTTCCATTCTGTCAAGAAAAATAACGGGGTCCTCTAGTTCCGACCCGCTGAATGTAGGTAGTACTAGGGGTCTCTTTCGGTGGGATTCTCGGTGCATCTCTTGGGCTCTCTCGGTTGCTCTTGTGACTGCTAGAAGCTGTGATTCAGCCAGGGATTTGATAGCATCAGTGAAAGATTGCGTGATTCTATTCAAGAGGTCCTCCCCTGGATTTGAGTGGGTCATTGTAGTATTAGTTTGGGTCGTCATATTTGATTGAAAATTTTCCTGTTCAACATTTCCGGTTTTATCGATGGTTACGTATAAAGGCTGGGCTAACTCGGCTTCGGCTCTATAGTTTGGACCTGGTGTAGGTGGTCGTGGAGAGTTTGGGAAGTATAAAGAGCCTATGTCTAATGTGCTAACGACTGTTCCTGTCGTTTTTGGTAAAGATAC
>CAXKVY010000036.1:0-7500 GCA_964058915.1 Tetropium fuscum
ATTTAAAGCATAATAATGCAGCGAACTTTGATACTAGTGACTTCAAATTGTCACTTATTTGTTTATACCTTATACCATTCGAGCCCAGTATTTCTCGTAGTAAACTATTGTAGCAAACATACAATTTAAATATTTAATTAAGCAGTAAACTTTTATTTGATATTTATTATAATCCATTAATAAAATGAAGTCGTTATAACATTTGCCTAGAAAAAAGAACAATTAAAAAAAAGGACATGCTAATAGCCATACGACCATATAAGTAATTAGCAGCGTTCCTTATAAATTATTCTGCAAGGTGATGAAGAGAAGTGTACAAAAATGTAGGCAATAAAAATCCTTCTATAATTGAATTTCGTCATTATTTTTTTGCGCCTTAAAAGTACTTGAAATGTTTAGGATACGCATTTGAAAACAAGCAGATTGTAATGAAAAAATATTATGAATTAATAAAAATTCCTAATTTATAATAATAAATATTGAATGCGATTTCAGAAAAAATACACATTCGCGGATTTCAATTCTGATACAGAATATACTATTATTTTATATATTATACTCGTCAAAATTTTCTTCGTGACACATTAAAATTATCCAAGATTTATAACGCTGTAAAAGTGTCATAAATGCATGGATTTGTACCGGGTTTTTAGCGTTTTAAAGGAAATTTTATTGCATTTCATCCCACCAATTTAACTTTAAGATCACGTGAAAAAAATTTATACCGGGTGTTAAATAGGGTGCTTATACAGGGTGTTAAACAAATGTCTGTTTTTCAGCCAACGTTTTTCTTGTACATATCGTTAACCAAACACCGTAGTTTAATAGAGTATAGTTTAATAAAATAAGTAGAGTTTAATAAAATATAGGGCTATTGATAGGGATAGGGATAAAATATAGGGCTAATTAGAGGCTATTGATTATGTCATATAGAAAGGAACTAGGACATTCATGGGTTTTTATTGCAGGAATCGGCCAATGGGTCATAAAATTTAAAACATTTTTTTGCCGATAATGTTGAAACAAGAAGAAGAAAAAACCTCAAAATTTCGATTTTTTTTATTGTCTGCTTTTTGGCTTTTCTTGGATCAGAGATAGGTATAGGCATTGCTTGTAGAAAACAAAGTAAACACAAATTTTCTTTAAAATTCTGTGTCGAAACATGTTTTGGGTTAAAAATTGACCGAAATATGGTCACTCGAACAAAGCTTTTTTTCGATTTATATCCCTCATAAACAGATATTGTTTTCATTCTCATTTTGTTGAAAAAATTATTATTTTACTCCATAAAAAAGATATTTTAAGTTTCGTCCGAAAATCGACAGATATTCCAGCCCAGCCTAACTCATAAATGATGCATTTAAGGCACCTCGCCTTAAAATTCTCGTCAAGATAAAAGTTTTCTGAATAAATAGGCTGTTGTTTACAAGGTGTTTTTGCTGACTTCACCCAAGTTAAACAGGTGAGAAAGCCAATAAAATTTACATTTCAAATCCCTACATTTTTGACAGTTATAGAGCGTTATAAATCTTGGACAATTTTAAGATGTCGAAGCAAATCTTGACGAGTATATTAAAATAGTTTGGTTTGGTTTATGGTTTGGTTTATGGTTTATGGTTTGGTTAAACGTATTTTGTCTTTATGAAACCATCGCGTAGTACCTACCTAAATGACAAATGTATGAGAATTTTCTACATTTTTTATACTGAGGTTTGAGGTCATATGTAGAATTCAATAAAAGTTCCAATTCATTATTACTTCAATAGCTGTAGAATGACCGTAAATACATTTTATGGTAATTTATTACTTAACTTATAATTATTGTAAACTGGTAATAAAAACACTGTTAATAACAGCAAATTATATGTAAATGTTAGAATTTACATAAAATAACCCTAAAACATAACAAAAATGTTAGATATTTTGCTTTATTAAATCAGTTTATAGAAATAGTGTTTTTACTTTTTAATCTTAAATTTGGATACGTTTAATGGCGTCAGTTGAACGTAAACGATTTTATTTAGTTCATGTAATGGGCCTTTTCAGTAGATTCTTAGAACTCAAAATAAATATATTTATTTGAAAGCTAACTGATAGATTTCACCTCGTGCAACTTTGTTTCGAATATAAATCTCACAATGTTTAATAAAAAAATAAATATATATCAATATGAATAACAACCAAATGTGCTTTTGTTCTTTGTGCAACAACTGGTAAGGCTGCTGTCAATATTGATGCTACTACTGTACATACCGCTTTTAAAATGCGTATTTAAGAGAACATATTTTACATAGTATGCGTTGTGATTTTAAAGAAGTAACTACCATAGTTATTGATGAGGTTAGTATGATGAGTTATAACATTTTAAAACATATTGACAGTCGATTGAGAACAGTAAGTCGCCAAGTGCCAATAAGGTTGCAGCATCATCTTCGTTGTACTTTTTTTTACATTTTGCTATTCAAAACAGACCCTGTTTCATCGAATTTCTTCAATAATTTTCTTAAATTACTCTCTGATACCATAACCAGGGAAAATTTTTCATGAAATGACTCAATCGCATATCGATATGGAACCTGACCAGTAACCATAGAATTTTATAAGGTAAAAAATAAATTGCTTTGTAAAATTTTGTTTTGCAGCATGCTTTGCGTAATGATTTGGAAAAATGAGAGAATAAAATTAAGGAAGAAATAAACAAAATTTATGTATTTCAGGGTTTTAAGAGAAGTAGAATTTATTACGTGATTTGTACATTTGTAGACACCCTGTATAATAAATTAAAATTTAAACACCTATTGAGGGTTCGGAGAGAAGCAGAATGTATTATAAAGCAATACATTTCGTCGTAAATGATTAGGCAAAAAAAATATTTCAGTCGTTGACGCCCTGTATATAAATCAACATGCGAATTTAAGAGTTTTAAGACAAGGAGAATTTATTACTTTTATACATAAATTTTTTCCGTAAATTTCTAAATTAAAAGTTTTTCCTAATATATATGAATAAGCATAAAGATATTCTTAGGACATAACAAAAAGTAGGTACAGACTTTTTTTAATATCTACCCTGTTTAATAACTAATATTAACAATTTTTCAGTTTTAGAGCTATATAGTTACTCTCTCTATACAATTGACCAAGCATTTCACGAGGTAGGCGGCTAAAAGAAAGCCGTCAAACTCATTTGGGGGATCATAGTAGCATCACAGAGTGTTTGTATATAAAAGGGATATGAAGTGAGGACGCATTTAGTTAGTTTATAGTCACTTATTGTGTTTAGGATTAAATTTTATACAGGTAAGATCATATGTGTAGTGCGATACTGTGAGATACTTGCTCTGTGACTTATTTCCCCAAAAGTGGAGTTATAGCTGTGGTTTATTTGATCTCGTAAAGTGAGTATGCCATTACATATTTTACTATTTTCGGCAATAATAGCGTTTACGCAAAATCATTATAACTACTATTGTTTTGCCGTAAAACCGATCCCATTTGAATAAATGCAATATATAATTATCAACTTTCAAATTCAAGACTGCCTTGATTACCACTTAGGTGGTAAATATTAGACGTAATATTTTTTTCGTGACCCCTTTTTCTTTCACAATACTGTACCGGTAAAAATCTCAATAATTGCTTCCAAATGTGGATTGCACATTATTTTGTTGCTTGAGGCGCCGATTGACCCGAAGTTTTAACATCATTGCGATTGCTTTGTATTTTTTATGCTACAGCTAGATGGTTACTATTTAATACGCTAGCTAACATGTAGAGAAAGCCTATGGTAATAGCCGTTCAGATAATGCTAGGATTTAAAGTCGTAAGACAATATAAATATAGTCTACTAAAAAAATTGTCTGGGAAAATATCAGCAGTAGCCAAAAATTGCCGATAATTTTGGTGAAAGGTATTTGATTTTTACAACTAACTGACTTAAATAAAGCTTGTCTGGTCAATTATTAACACAAGAACACTTAAGTGTTGTATTTTATCCATAACAATTATTGTTTCATTATTACAATAGCAACAATATCAATTCAGATAATTGGTATTGTGAAATGAAATAAAATTGATAAAATAAAATAAAAATTATTTCAGATATAACCAAACTTTGTATATTATTTTAAAGTACCTAGTCGATAACATTTATGTTTTGAATAACACATCGTTTAAATGCTCACATCGACTTCGCGTACACGAGCGAATTCGACAAACCCACTTCTCGATGACTTTGGGCAATAAGTCGGGCGTGATCTGACGAATGCAGCGTTAAGTGTTCAATTTTAATGCATCAATTATATGTTTGTAGACCTTAGATTTCAAATAGCCCCACAAGAAGTAATCTAAAGCAGTTAAATCGCATCTTCTTAGAGGCCAGTGAATAGTTGCATTCCTTGAAATTATCCTTTCGTCAAACTTTTCTTGCAATATGTCGATTAGTCCAGCCATTATATACATTTGGAAATGCAAATGAACCGAGAAAGCTAAATTTTTGATATGACGTGCCCCCCACCCACTTAAACTTCAAATTGTCGATCAAGATTTCCTATGTGCCGCCATTTTGAAGAAAGGGTTCAATTCAGTTTTTAAACAATAACTCTCTACAATTAAGGCGCTCTAAAATTAAGGCCTCTCACATTTTTTACATATCGATAATCGTTATTGAGATATCGATCGAGGAAGTCAAAATTTAAGGCGTGAAACTTGTTTTTTGCTATTTTCTCTTTTGCGCGATAGATATCGAAAATGTCTATTATCAAACTTAGAGCGTGTTCAGACCTACAATTTCGTTTTTTAATTTTTTCCCTTCGACCAAATTTACGATCTCTAGCGCGCCGCAAAGTCGGTAAGTCCGTGCCCCGTTTCGATTTAGTCGGTCGCACGGTTGTATGCACACGTCAAAACGGATGAAAGTGTTCGGGGAATTATAGGGATACAAAATAAATAAATAAACCAGACAAATGATGAAACAAACACATGAAATGTATGGAACAAATAATTTTTGGTGTAGCCAAAAATAATAATTAAGGGCCCCCCTTTTTCTTTTCGATAGTCCTGGCTGTAGAAGTTCTTCCTCGGTTAACTCTTCGAGTTGTGGAGACTCTCGAACCGCAGGAAATGATGCTGGTCGAAATCCTTTCTGGATTTCTGGTTCCTTTCAGAAATGAGTAAATTCCTTCCATTGCCTCGGCTATTGTGTCCTCCTTTCTTAATCCCCTCCTCAGGTAGTGGATGGTACACAAGTGAAATACATGATCGATGGTATCGAGCTCCTGCCGCGACGAGATCAGGTACACAATAAATACGTTCGACGATTGAAATAGCAAATTCATCGTCACGTCCAGGCAAGTACCGCAGAACATTTATTTTCTTTCATTGATGGTTCGTCCACCGAATGATTTTTTTCCGTCTGTGCACTGGCAATATTGATTCAACGCAAAATGCTTCACCACAAAATAAACAGATTTTTAAAATCAAAAGTGGGTATGAGCTGAGGATGTTCCATTTCCATTAAATTTCATTTATTCCATCCATTTCAAGTTATTCTAAACTTCAAGCAGCAAATTCTTGGCGCCTACGATGGTCCAGTGCTGGTTATTTTGGGTCAAAATAATCTTATACCAAATTAGATCAAATTCAGGCCGTTTTGCTGAATGCGTCAAGTTGTCGTGTTTTTAAAACCTTGAGCACGACGACTTGATAAATTTGGATCTTCTGCAACAGCAGCAACATTTTCAACAGTTCTGGCATTTCGGTGCCTTACTGGTGTTTTTAGATCGTGAAGAGTAAACGAATGGCAAGCAAAGGGCGATTAGTTAGACTAATTTTCGCGAAGTGCGCGATAAGTTTTCACAAAAGAACGTCTATTTTCGTAAAATTTTAAGGTAATAACCAAACGTTCTTGAAGCGCGTATTAATCCATAATATTTTTTTTAGTGTACTAACAATAATATAGAAAATAATATAGATGATATATAGACTACCAAGTATTCCACTATCCGAAAATATTTTTTATACTGAGCTTAATATAAATAAACACATGCGTCTACGGTTTCATTCCGACTTGGCAATATATTACATAATTGGCAATATATTACATAAAAAACGTTACAGTTTTTCAATCGAACTTGTTTAAAATACAAATACTTTTTTTAAATTTAACATATTGGAAACCCTACCAAAAGAGGGTCATCATATCTAAAGAAAAGTGAAATGTTAATATTGCTTATAAGACTAATAATACACTCTATAAAGTCAATAGAAGCCATAAATCCGGGGTCTATAAGTTAACTTCTGGCACTTGCCCTTTAGAAAACAAATTTCAGATCATAAAACAAATGAATTAAAAATTAAAAACAAATGAATTAGATACAACAGAAATGAGAAAACACCAAATATTTTCAATGTTGGAATTATTTAATGTTAGAAATGAGTTCCGTTGAAGGAAAACATTTTGAGCAGTTGTCACGACAGTTAATCAATAAAGTTTATTTTAGAATGTTTGCAGTTTTTATAATTTGTGTTATGTTATCTCTGTTTTTCAAAAAGTGGCAATATCTCAAAAGCTGTTGAAAGATTGAGATAATATTAGATACATAAATATGGGTTTTTGTAAGCCTTTACAGTTTCGGAATTACTGAACTGATTCCATAAGTGTAGTACTTTCGATGCTGTATTCTGAAATATGACCAGCACAATTTTGTTGTAAAATAAAATGTAATGTTAAACACATAATTACAACAATTTTAACTGGAATTTAATGGAATTTAAAACAATAGCTGCCTCACATAACACAATCCCGCATGGATTTCACATATGATAAAGGATTACATTAATTAAAAGTGAAATATGATTGTAAGCAAATCGCACAAAATTACAGGCGCTAGCACCGTAGGTTTTGATATAAGAAAATGAAAGTACGATTCAAATATGCGCGTGTAAAATTTCACACTATTATTGTCCTTACAGTAATACTTCGGCATGAATGAATTAAATAAACAGATATACAATAAACATACATTTTTCATTGCTTCAATAATACAGAAGTTTTATCAGATGTAACAATAATTAAGTAATGCTGTTAAACAATGTGTAAACGTGTAAATATCTTATAACGGAGGCATGTTTAACTATTATAAATAATTACAATGGATTAACAATAGCGAACACAATAGAGTATGGGCTAGACTTTTTGGTAATTAAGCTCGCTATGCAATTTATCAAGATTTAAAAAAAATAAAAACATAAAACACAAAACATTGCTAATCATTTGCTATTAGACATTAGACATAATTTATTTATATATGAAAATATGATTGGTCATTAACTTTCAATTATCTTAAAATTAGCCTGCGCTATCCTACTATAACTTATGTACATCAGATATTAAATCTTTGTCCATACGATATCCCTTATATCGAAATGATTTATTATATTAGATTATGTCAACGTATCAATAGTTATGTGTATTTATTACCGTGTTATAGCGTTATTCCTA
>CAXKVY010000036.1:12500-216506 GCA_964058915.1 Tetropium fuscum
TATATATATATATATATATATATATATATATATATATATATATATATATATATAATAATAAGAATATTTATACCATTTAGAATATTTAGAAAATATTTAACAAATGTAATAACATTTAATTTAAGCAATTTTACAAAATTTGGTAATAGGGTCCGAATTGACCGAATTGACCAAAAGTCCGAATTGACGAGTATTCCCAAATTTTAGAGACGCCAGTACCTAAAAAATATTGGCATAACTTACCTATATTCGTGGTGTTGGGAATAATCCCATCACCTGTAATGATGTAGCCTTGCAACGTAAAAGCCTTGCAACGGCTTTTTCAACTACTGCCCTATAAGCTACCGACTTCAATATTGGTAGGTGTAGATATAGTGTTCCGGTGACAATACAATTTGTTTCTTTTTTATTACAAAAAATATCAAAATGGCGGATCCAAAATGGCGGACTTTTCTATTTATAAACCGATTTGTCTCAAACTTGAAACTGCGGTGTTTAAGGTCACAATACAATGTTTGACTATAACTTAAAAAAATCAAAATGGCGGACTATCCTGCTTATTAACCAATTTTTCTCAAACTTGACACTTTGCGGTGTTAAGGTCACTCAATACAATTTTTGACTAAAATTTAAAAAATCAAAATGGCGCTTGTCATTAGTTTTAATTGCTTTTTATCATTTTTTTCGTTTCTATACGTTTTGCATAGGTAAAGAAATATTTTTAGTGGGTGGGGTGGAAATTTTTTTATAGGCACACAGGCGGCCAACATTTGCGCGGCGGCCCTGTCTATACCCATCACGCGGATTCGGTACACCAGGGTGTTCAGTACACCATCTTGGAAAGCTAATATAAAACCTTCAGTCTCTGATTTCAGCCCTGCTGACCTTAAAAAAAACAAATGGTCAGCTTTTGAGATAATCCTAAGTCTTCTATATTCCTATAGTATACCTTCCTATAGTAGTCCCCAGGATGATTCTTTAATTTATCATTTATTATCATCAGAATATGCATATGATAATACCCTCCAAAAGACATACTGGGTAAAATCACGTCTGAAAATCTGTCACTAACTCTCGGTCTATTTCCAGCAGCCCTAAGGGCTCTATCTCGCTGGGATGCAAACTCCGACAGAGATGCATCATTATTATTATTATTATTATCATTATAAGGCGGTGTACCTCCTCTAATAACAGAGATAATAAAGTGCAGAAAAAAACAGTATAACCCACGCAGGGAGTTACTAATTTTCGAAAAAAAGAGCATTTTTATTATACCCAGTATAAAGCGAAAATAATTAACTTTTTTTTTAAAATGACGAGCACAGTTGCATGAAGTTATCTAGGAACTAGCATATTATGCAACATCAAATCGAGCCATAGGTTTGGAAAAATAGGAGCATCAGATTTGCGACAAAAAGTATAAATGCATTGTAATTTTGTCGGAGCAGCAATTGCGTTTGTTGTATTATTATTAGATTCGCCATCAGCCTTAATGATATAAATAGGATATTTTATCCTAAAAAGGAGTGAAACTATAATAGTATTTTTTTATCGTGCGCTAATTAAATTAAGTAATATAATCGTTAAATACCCGAGTCTCCTTATATGCCTTCCCTGAATTAGCTTTATCTTATTACCTTCTATTTCACGTCCACTATGTCAATTGTCCTCAATTTTATTGCAAAACAAATAAACGCCCGTAAATGCATAATTCTCCTATTTATATGCGCTGGCAATTGTTATTTATAATTCGTAAGGCTAATTTTTGAAAATTACTACTATATTTACATTTAAGTTTATATTATTCAGCAGGCAAGGAAAAAGAGGTCAACTCTGCCATATATTAAATATATGAACTAATCCTAGATAAATGTGATATTTAGTAGTTCATGGGTATGGTGTTTTTCATATTAAATTTACTTATAATCTAGAGGTTCAAATTTAAACTTTATGTTGTGTGAAATTACACCTAATGCATGTACCTAGCCATACTTTCACATTCGTAAAAAGAGAAAAACAATATGTTGTCAAAGAGTTATGCCATTGCAATTTTCCTTTGCATTAGCCCATTCATTTTAGTATAAATGGGAGGTTGAGGCATAATCTTTTCCCACTTGGTAATTATACGCACCAGTCTATGAAGTTTTTAAGAAACAAAATAGTTCAAATGGCGCAAGTGGCCGCTTCACCCACAAAAGCCACCCATAACGCACCTAGCGGTAGTTTTGCTAGTGGTAGTTTTACTGCGAAACAATTGCCCCACAGAAAATTTCATACTTATTTAATATATTTCTTATATTAAATTTTCTACAAGTAGCATCATTCCCATTATTGATAGACGTAATCGCTTATGAACAGTGAGCGATAAACTAAGGTATTGAGTTCAAATAGGTGCGCCCTCCGCTTTATATCGAATCCACTTTTGCAAATCAAGCACTGCGTTATCTTTCACTACATAAGTTCATTTCCGCAACACCCTTGAGGTAAAACTAACCCTTGGCGCTTTTTTAAAGTAGTTTCTCTAATAGAACTAATACATTGAAGCTGTTTAGTCCATTTATTTAGACTAATTAAAAAGATAATATTAATTGTGTATCATCGGCATATTGATGAATGCAGCGGCGGTATTTTAAAATAATATGAAAATCAACTGTGTATAAGGAGATGAGTAATGGGCCTAATACACTGCCTTGAGGAACTCCTGGTTTCACCAGCTCACATTTATACATTTCTTAAGTTCATTCAGCAATGATATAAATACTGCTTTCTAATTGACTGCGTATATTAGCGTATCCTCGCTAGTGCCTTAAGGTGCATCCATTTGTTGCATATATACATATCGTATCAACGTCCGCATCATCGTATCGTTGCATTTTGGTTGGCCGCTATGGATGGGTTTTACTGTGGTTTCGAGGTAGTCAGAGTATCAGGTCTCAGCACTGCACGCTCTTATGGATATCGTGACACCACCATAGGATCTTAAGAGAGGAGCCCGCGAAGGGTCTGACCAGCAAAATAGCGCGCCAATTAGGAGCAAGTATTTTTATCATTGCTGACTGAACGTAAAGAATATCTAAATGCGACCGGTTCATATTTGGAATATAAATATTCCACTAATGACTCCAATCGGATAGATAATTTTTGAAAAGAGTAATAACACTTAAGCCAAAGTATCTTAGCTTTTTATATAAGGTAGAATGGTCATGATAAATGCTTTACTCAGATCTAAGACTCAAAAATGTGTCATAATTACTGTTTCTAGCGCGAAACAGCTCAACGGTAGCTCCTAAAAGTGCTGTTGTATAGTCTACACCTACTATTACGTTCTCGAAAACATGATTGAGTCGGAGGTAGGTACCTAGTATGTGTTTGAGTTGATATTCATTTAACTGGTCAGCAATAATTTTTGCAAGGTTTTCAAGAGACCGCGCAAAATGCTTATTGGATGGTAATTATCAGTATAACGCCGTCCTCCTAAGACGACGACGATGCACTTACCCCCCTAAGCTTTATATTTACGTTCCCTACTGTGACTTGCGCACTATTTTAATCTCAACCTATGTCTCTAACATTTATGTCGTTTAGTGACAGTTTCCCTATTTAATACTCCAATTCCATAAGACCGCGCAAAAATCAAAACTAGAAACTTCGCTCGATAAACTTGCCGATATCTTGAGCTGTCTGACCGCCGCGCCGCCCGAAATAAACTCCTTATTCCACTCTCGTTGGTCCCACGCTAGAAATGCTGAATTGCAATATTTTTCCAATCGAATGATTTTCGGTTTCCAAGGCTACTCTCCCAGGGTTTCAATAATCAAACGTGGCAAATACGACTACCTCCAAACTGTTTATATAAACCTATCTGCCGCTTAATTATGGATTGGGAAACGGAATCTTATATCGGTCTTATATCTGGTTTCCCGACTTTATAGAATCGAATTTACAATAAAATATACCATGTGTACTACAATTCCTTGCTGTATTCGCTATTTTATATCTTCAATTAGCAGTTGTTATATTAGATATCTCATTCGATTGATTATTTAGGCACCGGATGACTTAACATATACGTATTCCAGACTTTTGAAAATACATCGCATGTTTTACCAAACCTATATCGTAAAATTCAAAATCCTCGATCGAATTTCGAAATACGTGTAATGTAACGTGTCTTCAGTTATTTAAATTGGCCTAGCCTTGGCTATTTTTCCCAGAACTCTTTGTGAGGAAACGGATATTACGAAAGCAGCTCGATTTGATAGGTATTAAAGCAATTTGCAAATCAGTAATAACCGAGCGAAATTATGTATAGATGGACCTCATTAGCCGTAATCGCTTTTGAAATCCATAAGAAATATGCAAATTAGTTCCAAAAAATTCTGCTTCCAGTAAAGGAATGACTGTGTGATGGCGTGTATTGCGAAATCCACTGTTTGCGGGGTTTATACGAGAATTTTGGTGAGAATCTGTCGCAAGAAGATAGTTAAGAATGTTCGCATTACAAAATAAGTTTAAGTACCTAAATAATTGTAGTAATAATTTATATGGGTAGATTACTATCTTTTGCCTATTAAATGATATAGTGTGTGAATGCGATTTCTATATTGCTATTATTATAATACAGAGGTGTAAATATTTGCTTTAAGTATATACGTATACAAAGTTCTATCATCACTATCACAGTTATAACCATAATAACAAGTAATGATACTTGTTACAAAAAAAATCACTTCAAGTGATACTAGGGTTATTAAATTTAAAGGTTGTAGCTCTAAATTTCCTACTTTAGATGAAATTGTCTCTACCAAATTTATTACAGATATATTGCAATTTTTGTATGCAATATAGACTCAGTTAGCACAAAAAAGTAGTGTACCTGATTTTATAGTTAAGTTTAAGGTCCTCTAACTTTTATACTGGTAAACCGATAACGGATAAAAGTTTTGTTTAACACCCTGTGCATTACACCAGTATATGAATCAGTAATCTATATACATCGTTCTGTTAAAATTCCTACTCTTAAGGAATATTTTGTCTTTACAGGTTTTTATTTAACTATATGTATGTATGTAACTATGTATGTTGGTTCGGGTCAAATCTTGCAACTGAATTTTAAAGCAGTTATCCTAAACCGATTGTGCTGAAATTTGCATACTCGTTTAATTTGAGTGACAATGCATGTTTAGCTAAGTAATGAGTATAGCTAAGTAATAGCTAAGTAATGGGTAATAATATGGGTACCAAATGAAAGGGTTTGCTGAGAAGAATACGAAAATAAAATGTCGCCACTCTAAATCCAATATGGCGGACTCCCAAAGATGGTGGACTATGTTTTTTATGCATCCTTAGGATATGGATATCAAATGAAAGGGTTCAAGGTGACAAAATTCAAAATGGCAGAAAAAAATGGCCGCTATACCAATTTTAAAGAGATAACTCGACAAAGGTTTGCGACAGTTTGGTGGTATGGTCGAACAAATGTTGTAGGGACCGACAAGGGTCAACTGCTGGCGATAAAGAAATTTCAAGATCGTGGATCTAAGATTAAGATCAAAAACTTTGTTGCTCCAATCCGTCTGAAATGTTGTTATCCCGGGGTATTGTAACTGAATTTTGAAAGTACGCCTTGGCTTGGCTGGCTTCATATTATGACTTGTGTAATTTGGCGAGATGGGCGTCAATAGCATTGGTTGGGAATCTGTCTAAGAGAAGGAAAGCTCCAAAATCAAACCCGAAAGTGTGCTTCGTTAAACACGAGTAAGTAATACTTTTGAGATGAGCTGTCATACCCTAACATTATAAAAATTAATTTAAACCCATAAATTTATTACGTTACACAATTTATATTATATAAAAGCTTCTCGCGAGATTTAACTGTGTAGATAAACAAAATACAATATGTAACTTGATATTGATATAAGCAATTCTAAGAAAAAAATAATATATTTTTTATAAAATAGGCTAATCTCGTAATATTGATGAAAACACGGCATATTTACTGGAATCATATTTAGCATAGAATTCAGAATTTACATTGTCTTGAGTGCAACCACTGCTCATTAAATTCAAGTAGGCTATGGAGAAGAAACAGTAAAATCCCAAGCAACCATATTTAATACCTAATAATATTTTTATTGATATGATTATCATCAAAATTTAACTTTATGTTTGAAATGCCTGTTATACTCGAAGAGAATGCAAGATGGGTTTCTTTAGTCGATGATGGCGTAGTACAAGATACCATGCTCATGCATTAGGAGTTCCTGAAATAACAACTCGCAGAGCCATTCGAAAACTGGAAGCACTGCTCGAAAAGTGGCTTGTGGTCGTCTCCGCAAGAAAAAAAAGAAATGATCCTTTTCTGCTGTTGCAGATTTTTAGCCCAATCAAATTAGGATTTGACACGGATCCTTCGCGAATCGTTGGGGGGGTTTTCGCGAATCGCACCCGCCTACTTCAGCTGCCGCGCCGTCTTAAATTTAAGGACGAATATTTCATTTACTGAATAATTCGTTTATTTAAGTATATTATTTAAGATATTAAGTGTGGGTTTATTGAGGAGACCTATAAATAAATACATCTGACAATTTCCTATTATACATTTTTATTTTTTGACCTCCCCCTCTTATCGCTCTCCCTCGTCTCCCTTCTACCTCTCCCGTCTCTTTTTAAATATGGGGGAGATCCTTGTACTTTGGGACGGTTTTTGTAAATATTTTTTTTTAGATAGGTATAATTATTGTGCTATTATTTTACAATTTGAATGAGGCATACAAATCGTATATGTTTAAGTAATATAAAAAATATATGGCACAAAGAAACTAAGTAATATAATTCCTGAGAAAAAAATGACTCTCATGTCAAGTGTCGCAAAGTACAACACTAGCTTGTTCTTTGAGACTAGGGAGTTTGTACTTTGGGACTGCAGTCTATTCCATATTAAAGGACGATAAATCCACGGAAAATTTTATCTCGGCACTTTTCCTGGCTGTGCCTCTCACTAATACGGATTTTCCAAGTTCCATTACTATCTCTTCTTGGGGTAATTCGTATACTGTGTCGCTATGAAAATAAAACTTTCAACTATTTGAGCGACAGTATTTTTTATATTTTTTTGTTGCAATTTGCTAATATAAAATTTCCAACAAGTGGAACATTCTCAAGTTCAGGAAAGTCGTCTTCAGCTTCTGTAGCGCCAAATTTTACGTCTGCTAAAGAGTCATCAGATACAATCCCAACATCGTCCACAATTTTTTCGTCAGAACTGTCTTCCCCCTTTCTTTGTAGACTTTTTCGTGTAGAGCGTCGTGTGACTTTTTCGTGTAGAGCAAAGGAGAAGTGCCTTCTCCTTTGGGTCGCTCCAAAGTACACATGTCATGTTCCAAGTATCACATGTCATGTCCCAAAGTACAATTAATATAAATTAATTATAAAACTTGCTGTTTTTTACGTGGATGATTAAAGATATAAAAATTCTTTTGAAAGTACGATCCGTACAAGCGAATCTGCTAAATAAACTAATTGACATATAAAGTTCTATATAACTAGTTCTAAGATTGTTGATATGGTTGCATATTATTTTAAAGGAAACAGCTACATGTCCCAAAGTACACGCAGTTTCAAAGTACAAGCCTCTCCCCTACACATACTTTTTACGATTATATTATTTGTAAAACTATTGAATACTATTTTTTGCCCAAAAGTGCATTTAAATATGTCTTCCAGCCAAAACTGTGCCTACGCACTATGATTTTATTGTTATTTCTATCATTATTCTATCCAATAATATCTGATGGAGAAAAAACTTACTACTGACAGCCTATGCCTAATTAGTACAAAGTAAAAAGTAACAGAAACAATGATCAAATCACGAATGTCATGAAAAAGCACACATTTAAGTGCATAGCAAAACGTAATAATAGCATCCAAACCACGAAGTCGTAAGATGATAATTTCACTATTAAAGTCTGGGATGCCGGATGAACTGAATAAGAAGATTCTCATAAAAAAAAGGTAACAAACAGATATAAAAAACGCTATTATGAAATATAATTATACAGGTACTCTCTCTAAGTACTGTAAGTCATCCTTAATTTTCTATTGACAAGTGTAGTTATGGGTTTTTCGCTTTCTCCGAATTTAAGTATCTGTGGTATTTATGTTAGATATTTTTAGAATCGGTAGTCTTAGAAGCAGTGGCGACCCGTGAGGGAGGACTCTCGAACTCTCCCCACCCGGGAATTCTACGAATCCTCTTTTTTTATTGGATTCCACCCACTTAAACTCTAAACCTAAAATAATTCCTCATTTCTTTACTTGAATTATTAAAACCCCTAATAACATCCCTTCAATATGCCTTAGAATCCCTGGATGTTAGGAGATAAAAATCCGCCCGAGCACTGTATAAAATACGCACTCGATCAATGGTGCGATGCCCTCAACCGAGACTTCCTCGATAAAACGGACGCTTGAATCGTGAGTCCACCGGCAACCAAGATTCTATTAATACCAGGCGCGTTAACGGGGAGGGGATACGCCGACGTCTATCTATGGCCTTTGTTTTGGACCCCATGTGGCAGCAATCCGTTGCGATTTCATTGAAGAGTCGCGTAAATATTGTGTAGAAAATAAGGGTTTATGATGATATTAAAAAGTTTTGGGTGTGTACTCATGACCACACGATAGAAGTAAAAACTTCTAATTTTCGAATTTTAAAATACATACTGTATAGCCGTCCGCTCGTATTACCACAACCCGCAATACAAGGAACCCGTTAATACACGTTGACCGTACACGCCCGTGACACAGATGCAAGCGGCGCTAGATGCTGCCCCACTGTATGTCGCTGCAAAATACCTACTCATAGTAAGTGTAGGTACTTTACCTACTCATAGTGTTAGTAAGTATTGCGACGGACCATCACTTCGGCAGTCGATTCGATTCAATCCAATTCAATTCAATTCGATACAGAGAGGAAAACAATTGGACGGTAACCCTACCAGACGGAACCTCTTGATATATTGTCCTTCCTGTCACATTCCTTTGTAAGGTGGTTCTTGCTACACTTCAGGCATCTCGGCTCTCTGTGGCAGCTAGAGGTGGCGTGCCTCCATCTCTGGCAGTGGTGGCACTGGATAATTATTTTGTTATTTATATGGCGCTCCCATCGGACGGCATTGTACTCGATGATCTTCACTGTTTTTTGTAGATGTTTCAGTGTTACAGTATTGTCGGTTCCTACCATATAACTGTTGTATTTTGTACCGCTCATCTTGTATATTGCTGTTATCTTCAACTGGTAGCCTTGTTCCAATTCGGTTTTAATACTGATACCGTCTTGATGGAGTCCTCGCAGGACGAATGCATGGGCCTTACTTATTTTGGGGGTGAATGTATGATATGTTAGATTGCCTTGCGTAAAAGTTTCCATGGATGTGTGCCAGTCTTCTAACGTTTCGGTATATAAAATGGTCGTATTGATTGCTTGTTTGCAGTGGAATTTGCATTTCAGGTTGATTTTTAAGTACTCGTTCATCCGCTTGTCGCTTGTGGTTGTCGAAGGCCCCATGAACAATGATTGAGGGCGGTTTGACTTCTTTTGGCTCGATTTCTCCTTCCTCAGGCTCTGTATATTTGCTAGTGGGCCGGTGGGGTCTCAGGTATTTGGTTATCGTTGGTTTTACCTGCCATGTTCAGGCTTTGGAACTTGTTTTGCGGTTTTATTTCCGCAGCGGATTTTGTAGCTGTGAAGTTTGATTTCTTGGTTGTTGAAGGATATGCGAAGGAACGTACCTTGCTCAGTGATACGTCTCTTCTTTACACGTTTGCACACATCTTCAATTTTGGTGCTATTTTCAGGGCCTGTGTCCATTTTGTACGTCCCGTGTCAGAAACTGACATGTACGTCAGTCCTGACACGTCAGTAAATTTTTTGAATTTGCTTTTTTTTAAGGATTTTCGGGGGTTTTGGGCCTGTACTCGATGCCGCACTGGCGAAGGAGGTTGTATACACTGTTTCTACCACAATAGGGGTCTTTGAAATGCTTTAAAGGCGCGCTTTACCCGACTTTATACGCAGGAGCGTTACATAGCCGAGCGTGTAAGTCTCATTCAACACCCACAAAAATAAAAGTGCAGAGCGCGCCTAAAGAAGTTTTCACTTCAAAAAAAACCTGTTTACCTGTAGTTACCTGGTGGTTTAGTTAGTAATTTAAGTTTAGAAGAAAACGTGGATTTATAAAATAACGCACGTCCAACACCAGTGTTAAAGTTCCCAGTCAGTTCAAGTGCAGAAGTACTTAGTGCAATAGTAGGCCGGCCGGCTTTTACCGGCCGGCCTACTGACAAATTTGACAAAAACATTCAAGATAAATCTTTATGCTTGTGCGGTCTTGATGAACAAAATTCGTTATTTTATTTTGTATGTATGTATTTTAATTGCAAAAGCAGAAGTTTTTTTGGTATTAGGCATTACGCCATACAGCCAACCACGAATATTAACGACATTAATAATAATAGACTAAGGAAAGGAACGGAGACACGTCTCTCGCCCCAGGGGTCTGTCAGCACATTTATTTTTGACACAAATACATTTAGAGGAAGAGATGAATGACAGGAGATATAACAGATGATACGAAGCTAACATATCCCTACATTCACCTACAAAATCATAATAAAATTTTTGCTTCTTCCAAGAAACCGATGAAGCAATCAAAAATAGATTCATTAAATTAACAAAGGAGGGAGAACAATAAAATGTGTGGGTATTACATTTTGTAAGGTTGCCATATAGATTGTTATTTGCTGTTTTTTATTTCGCACATTGGAAAAATATGTGATCCAGATGGATCCAGGTCACTTAATATTGCAACTATCACCTGGACCCTGTGACCCTGATCACAAATAAGAAAATAACTCTAACATCAGGTCCTTTAAAAGAACTAGAAATCTATCACGAATAACGCATCGTTCTCTGGTTACCGATGGTCGACAAAGACACCAGAGGTATGGAAAATTAATTCACAAAGATATCCATTCCCCATTCCCCGAGCTAAAATGATGATACTCCCTCAGACCACCATCAGGACACTTCAACCAGAGATGACACCCCAGGATTAGACACGAGGTTAAAAAGAAACGCGACGCTGTCCATACTCACGGAGAGAGTCATGTAAGATGCGCAAGTCACCCCTTTGTAAACAGAGAGCGATAATCCCGATCATATCAAGGTCATGAGACCTGCTAAGGATATTCGTGTGCTTTTGCGTTCAGGCATTCTTAGACAACCTAGGGAGAGAATAGCATCTTCTGCATCGTTATCTAATTTAGGTACGCTCCTCTGTGTATTGACCTAACTAAAAATCAAATGTATAATAAAATAGTACAAAATATTTGGGATAGATAAATTGGTAATAGTATATTATTTAACGAGCGGTCGGTAATAACTCGAGCCGCAGGCGAGTCCTGTAATTCATCAACTCGCGCCTAATTATTGGCGGGCAGCACCACCGGAACGGTTCCCGGTGGGCCTGTCCTGTAGCAGTAGGTACACCCTATTTATGAACATCAGACGATAGAACCGACGCCAAGTACACGATATTCTGATATTCAGGTATTAGATTTACATACGAATATGGATATCGTTGTCGTTTCCTCTTCTGATAGTACTGAGCAGCAAGATGTAAGAAAAACAGAATCAAAGGATTTAGATGAAATAATTGAAAAAAACAAGCAAGATAAACAACTGTCCCCAACCGAACCAGTTTTCCACTTAAAGATAATGAAATATAATTATTTTTTTAAAAACCATCCCCAACAGCCATATAATGATAACAAATTTCCATTTTTAACAAGGAAGGTATTTTGTCGCCAAAATAACACTAATAGTACGTGGCTTACTTTCGATGATTTAAACACCTTAAAATCGTAAGGTACTGTCTGTTTGGCTTTTGGTAAAACTAACAAAATCATTTTTAGTAGGCATAGGCGACTGGAAACACGTTCATCAGCGTGTAAGTGAACATGAGAAAAGTAAGACGCATAACAACGCCGCTTAGTCCTTCTTTCTTAAAACCTAAGATAAAACAGTAGGTGATTTAAGGTAACTGGGTGGTTTAAGGTAACTCACAAATGAGTTATCATAACTCATTTGTTTATGGATACTATATACTATTAATTGTTTAAAAGCAGTTCTTAATGCATATATAGGGTAAAGGGACGTTAGATGGACCAGGAGGATAATCGGTAATATTTTGCCATGGCACCAATGCAACGTTTGACCGGCGTATGTTTTGCGTTTCGATCAGTTCAAGTTGAGACGGTCGCGAGGACGTGGTTTCCAGCATTTATGTGAAGTTTTTTAAGAAAAATTTATTTCGTCTGGGTGATAATTGGGGAAAATCATATTTAAAGATATACATGTTTTTTTTATTAATGAAACTGTAAGTATACCTATGCATTAATGTCTTATGGGATCTAAAATATTAAAACCTTTTTTAACCATTTAGTTGCTCCCAAGTGGTCCGTCTATCCTTCCATTTGAGGATAGATGAACCAACATGGGGAGATAATTAGAAAAAAAGTAAGAAAGAATCATTGGGGTGAATCTTCATCTTCTGAAGGGGTGGCATTGTCACATTAGATGACTATTCTAGTGCGGATGAGCATTTCAGCGATTTAGAAAATGAGTGTGTTGGCTACGATGAACATCTTTTAACGAAAAAGAAAGACGATTGGTTACAATGCCTTTTGTGCAAGCGCTTTTTGCACGAGAGCTGCACAAGTTTTTTTAACCTTTGCCAGGACTATGGAAAGGTAGCTTCTAGAATTTGCAGATTTGTACTTTGATTAATAAAGAAATTATCTTAACTTTTATAAATGGTGTGCCATCTCACCTCCCTTTACCCTAATCTATTAAGAGTAGATAAAATATGACTGGGATAATAGTTAGTACAAGAGTCAAGCATTGGTCAAGTTTTTGGTAACATAAATCGCAACGTAAGCATATAGGTAGTTGTAACTAATCTAATACCTGGAAGTTTGCGTCAATTTTTTTTATTTCCGTGGGTATGTTTCACATACATCTATATTCGGTACCACGATTTTGTTCATTCATTTTGTAACAATTGTGCTACAATAATAATAGCGTGGATTATTTACAGTTTTAGTTTTGTTCAATGAAGAGGTAAAAAATAGGTTCTATAACAAGCAGTGTGAATGTTGTTGCAAATGTTTCACCGCAATAATTTGTAGCTTCCTAAATGCAGATATAATCAAAGGATATGTTTCATTAACCTCTTTTCAGGTTATAAAGGAACATTTATCATCATATTTTCTTGGTTGTTTTGTTGCGTTTAAAGAACACCTAATTGCATAACGCCCAATCTCCTGAAAGATATTTGTGAATAACAAACGATTATTATTTACTGTCTGTCTTTACCTAAACCCTAATGTAAATGTCTCGTCACGCCTCTGCAGTAGCAGAATTTCATTACGCGTTACCAAAGCAATTGATCACCGCCTTCACTTTCAGTATTGATCAAGAGAAAAGTCTGTCTATGCATCTAATTATCGGACACATTCTCCATATGAGCGGTATTTATGAACTTCTGGTTTCTCCAAAAAGGAAGTAACGCATAAAATGCATAGCCGTGTTTCCGGCTTCGTCTTTCCGGTCCAGAGGCGTCAAAATTGGGGCCAAGTTCAATATTTGCTCGATCATAATCGGAAATATACAGGTGATATTGGCATAATTTGATTCAGCATCTAATAATTTTACGTATCAAGGAAATACGTGGGGGAGAGTGGCGTTAATTAGAACTACATAGAATAAATAGGCGACTTTCGTGACTTTTTTGACTAGAAATTTCTGCGTCATGATCCGCATAATATCGCTGTAAGTTAACATTTATTGCTCGGTAATTTATGCTTTAAATATAGGTATGTAGCAGATTTATTATAGCAGGTATGTTGTGTATGGGATACAGGTATGGTTAAACCACAATTTCAAAGCTAATATCTACACGCTTATTTGTTATTTGTTAGATTTAATACATCTATAATATCAGCAACTTTTTTAAAATTCACTAGCTTGTAGTATAGTCCGGTTGCCAAATTTGTAAACTAAAAAGTTTACAAAATGATTGAAAAGTTTTATGTAAACCCAAAATGATTGTATTAAGGGAAAATTTATGGGCAGAAAATTCGACTGCGGAACTGTGTTTGGAGTTTGGACTAGTCTGAAGATGAACATAACAAAAGTCCCCACTCCCAGGTGGTGTGAGGGGGGACACCAATGGTCCTCTTTTTTGGTTTTGCGCTTATATCTCGGAAACTACATCGTAGCAACTTGACCACTCTACAAAATTAAAACTGACATTTTGAAAATTTGCTACAATAAGCGCTACTAACATTTGTCGATATTTTGTTCGATATGTTGTTCTGTTCTCGAGATATCTGCCATCTGCCATTCGGAAATTGCGTTATAGTTATTTATGTAACCAGTTGGGAAAAAGTACCATTTTGTGCAGATTTCTGGATGCGAGTTACACAAAATAGTGTTTCTCAACGTGTTTCATACAATTTTTTTTCCAATTTTCACCGATTTTACATTTTATGAGAAAAAACGGTGACGGTGTGACAGCTTGTCACTTTTATAGCTTGTTAGGCCTAAATAACCTACTATGAAATGAACTTTACGAAACCAGTTGCGTAAAATTTTACTTTTCATAATTCGTTGCGAAAAGTAAGACGTTTCCTAACGTCAAAGAGTTTTGAAAAGTGTCAGTTTAAATATCAATATTAGAAAAAACATTTTTTTCGCCTCACCTTGCTCTATTTGTTAAGATAACTCTTCAAATGTCAAATCAAATCAAATGTCAAATCGTGACAGAAGAAGTTATTTATGCATAGTTTACATTAGAACGACTAGATAAATATCATTATCTTTATAAAGTCACTGTAATTTACACTACATATGTACATATAGGCGACCTGCACATATTGATCGCGAGCGCCTCCCTCGGTGAATCATACTAGTTTTCACTACTAGTGAAAAGTACCAGTTTTCAACGTTACTCTACTAAGTTATTAGTAAAGTACTAGTTTTCACTACTAACAAACTATTTTGATGTTTGGGGCGGTTATAAACTGTGGTGAAAGTGAAAGTGTTGTGTATGAAAACATAAATATTTACAATAATTATTAGTGGAAATGGAAAGAAAAATAATATATTTTGGTTTCAAGCAAATTAGTTTCCCAAATTTTTCCGCTGGGAACATAAAAAAGGGGAAAAATTGGTTGGTGTCCACTTTTGTTTAGCAACACTATAAAAATTTGAGTAATAAAATGCATGTAAAGACTATAAACATGAAATGAAATTACCAGTGTCTCTTCACTTGACTTAACCAATATCTCGTCTTGTCCTTTCATGGGGTCTGCTAGGAAAAGTGTAAAATTTCACAGTGCCGTCAGTATTTCCGTAATTATTTTTACAGCCCAGTACACAACAATTGTTTCCAGAGTATGATGTATGTTTATCCATACCGCAGCGGGGACAATTTAATAATTTAAGTACAAAATAATTATAATCTACAAAATGTCTATTCTGTAAAATTGCAAATTGACTAGCAAGAACTTACTAGAAACGCCGTTGGGGCGCTGGAGTAAAATTCGCAGGTCGCCTATATGACTATAATATTTTGGCACGTGCAATGGAGTGGGATTAAAGAAAAAATTAAAAATACCAAAATTGCGAAACCTCGGATTTGAGACAATATAGGAAAATGACTATACTTTTAAACGGTTTGATTAAAAAACTCAAAATAATATATATTCTTGAAGATAATTTAATGCTCTACAACTTATCCCCCTATGACTTTTTCGTGTGAACAATAATTGAGAATAGATAGGTTAACAATAGCGCAAAATATGTGAGGCAAAACAATTTCTGAATTTTGAGGGCGGATATTTCGAGAACAGAACAACATATTTAGATTTAATTTTGTATAGAATGGCAAGCCGCTACGACGCATAGTTTCCGAGATATAAGCGAAAAACCAAAAAAATGGGACCTTTAAAGTGCCCCTACACCCCCCCCCCCCGTGCGCAACTCCTAGGAGTCGGGACTTTTGATATGTTCGTTCATATCTCCAGACTAGTCCAAAGTTCCGAAGTCAAATTTTCTGTCCCAAAAATTTTCCTCTACACCCTTTTTTGAGATTCGCTGCCTGGTCTGCTTACTTAATTTCTCAATTTAAACCAAATTTTTCATTGCAGGATGAAATTACCCTACATATTAGTCGTCACTATGGCGGCTAGTCTGCTGATGGGGGGAATTCTAGGTGAAGAAGAACAAACACTCAAGAAGAAAACAAAACGAAGTAAGTGATGCATATTTAACTTTGACAAAGAGATATATAATCCATAACCTTCTGAGTTTAGGTGACCGAGTCGTTAGACAAACCAACGCGGATCAGATGGTCCAAAACATCCTCCACTGGCTCCAGGGGGTGTATACCCAGCAGAGCAGGAGAAGTAGGTTTGCAGATTTCGACACGCCATTTAATTTCGCTTCTGACAAGCTTGACGATGCATGTAATTATCTTAATAGCTACTAATTACATAGATAGGGTAGTTAGAGTTTTAGTAGTAAATTAACAAGAATTACATATTTATAGCTTGTCAATGCTCAGTAGTATGAAAGGCAGATTATTTATTACAAAATATTACCTATTGGTATTACCAAAGAAAAAACTAAGGCGTGTCTTCAGCATTTTCACTCGCCTTTATTAATATACAATTAGTTCAGCATTGCGTTAGAACCTATCCAAAATTACCTTATTACAACTTAATAAAAAGTCCAACTTCTAAACAGTTCAATCAAGGTGTGTTTATAAGTGTGCTCCTTAAAATTGGTAGAATTTGAAAGTTCCAAATTACCAATTTTTATAAATTTAGTATCAAAACCAACAGTGAAATTCGCAGTTTTGTAATTAAATTTAGAATTTGCTGTTATTCCTTAATTAATGATCTAATATTGATTTGAGGAACTACAAGTTTAGAAACAACAGTTTTTGTGAGATCAACTTTTTGTGGCAAGTAGTGTAAAAATTAATCATATTAAATACATAGTGCAGGACAGGACTTCACAAAATTTTAACTGGATTTATGCTAATAGAGAATTAAAAATGAGTATCTGCAGTAAATGCAATGTGGATGCTAAGACTATGAGCTGTGATAGTTGTAATGCAAAATTATGTGAGGCATGCTAAGGTTTGACGGCCTCAGAAATTAGATGTTTTGGATCTTAAAAAGAGGAGATTAATTTTCTAATATAATGAATAATATAATTCTAATATACCTAGTGAATGAGCGTGAAATGGGATACAAGCAAAATCCTATCCTAATTAAAAAAAATTAAGGATATTGAGATACAGGTTAAAAATGTTAAGGGTGAAAAAAAGATGGTAGTAAAGGAATATTTCAATAATGAACAACTAATATCGGAAATTGGAGAGGCAGAAAAGAGCATCGAATATCATAATGCTTAACGTAAAGGAATCCAGCCAGAATACTTAATTTATGCCATTAATGGGTCGATGGTTCCCAATATAGAAAAAGTGCTTGAAATTGTTGTCAAAGAACAGCTGCTAGAATATTTTAATAGAAACAATTTATTTACAGGAAACTAGTCTGGTTTAAGAGAAACTCACTCATGTGAAATTGCTCCTCAACTTAGAGTATCCAAATGGAAACTGCTTGAAATGGAAGTTGCTTGATGATGGCAAGTACAATTTTTCTCGGCCTCAAGAGCCTTTGAAATAATTGACAGATGAATTCTTTTAAATAAATTAAAATACTATGGGATAGGGGGTGATATTATAGAGTGGTTCAAACAATATCTGAGTAATAGAGTACAGATAACTAAGGTTGGAAATAAAGTATCCAATAAATTAATAAATAATATAGGGGTACCGCAAACAACATTCAGTATTCTTTTCGCAATATTTTCTTTATTCAGAAGTGAGTCATCAATGTAACCTTCCGCTTGTGCTTGATCTCTACCACAGTGAACCACAGTGCTTGATCTCTATATCTCCATCCACCATGTTTTTTTTAGACAAGTAAGGTCTTGAGAAGTGCCCTCAATTAAAAGGGTAGCAGACCTTCGTCGTAATGTGTGTCCACTATACTGCTGCACTATATTGTCCAGCTTCAAAAATGTTGCCACTTCTGGCACTTGGCCACCATTCAATGTTCAATGACACGTTCCACTAACAACTAACATATCTGAGAAATAGGTAATCGACGTTCTAGCAATCTCAACGTAAAGCAACATATTTTCTATAAAAACTTAAAATAATTGTCTCCCAGCACAGTAAAATAACGTGTTCTCTTGGTTTTGGTATTGGGAATTTTTATAATTAAGGCGGTGTTTAAATCTTCAACATTATCAATTGTTAAATTGACTAAGTCATCATAGAACGGCATGCGCCTGCGATCCCAAAATATTAGGACGACATATTAAGGCTTTTTAAAAATTTTATTCTGTTGTTTTTAAAGCGTTTACCTTCACCATCAAATATAAATTATCAGGTTCACTATTCCAAAAGCAGCAATCAACTTACTTCTTTGTAAATACTCGCAATCTTTTCGGTAAATATCCCTCATTTTGTCTCTTGCGAAAAGCACGTAACTTTGAATATTTGCTTACGAGTATATCAATCTCTTTCTTAATATCCAACGTTGACCGCAACATTGAATATTGTGGCCAAAGCGTTGACGGCTTCATTTTATTTGCTAACTTTGAGAAATACACCATCAATACATCCACCATCTGAATATCACTTAATATTTTTTCTTTACACCAATTATTATAACGTTGGTAGACACATTCATAAATTTCCTTAGGAGATTCCAAGAAACCTCTCACATTCCAGTGTCTCTTCAAGTACACCTATATCTTCATTAGATTCCATTTTTACATAGTTGTCAGCAAATTAGACCACAAACAATCACAACTGAACTCAATTAGCAATATGGCGACTTATGTTTGACAAAGTGTCCACAAAATATACAACTACATCGATATATATCCTACTTACCTACTTTGCTTTATTATCTCAAGGTGGTTTGAATAATTTCAAGGCATAAATTAATCATTAAATGGGGGATTTTAATTGGAGAAAAAATAGCATATTTTATTTCCCAACTTTTTATTTTGGTGAAAACGATTCATCATTTGTGTCTTATAATTATAAATAGTCCGGGCCTGGTGAGATAACCATATCGTTACTACTCTTAGCCACGCCCAGTGCTACCGTTTACTGCATGGGGAAATTATGCTTATAGCGTCTCCCTATGATACTAGCTCAAACTAAACCGAATACGAAAATCAGATTTTGGAACAATGAAAATCAAGTCGTTGCAGAGGTAATATTAGAAGGTAATATTATAAGAACTCAATTTCGATGAGGTATATAAGGTAAACGTGAAGCAAGTGATTCACGTTTACCTTAATCTTAATCACTTAATTAAATTAATGAATTTTAGATCATAGAATTAAAAATTAAGTTAAATCATAGAATTATCTATGAATTAACTGAGCTTTGACACTGAACCCTGGTTATTCGACGAAACCAATTAAATTATTAATGCTTTCTATACTAACTGTATACTAAAAGATAACATTATATAATTTATGGGCAAATAGCAATTCCGAGATATCTAATGCTTGCTTTTGGTGGTATATATAGTTCATCTGGAGCTTTACATAAAAATTTGGTTACTTGTTCTGCTGTTAAAACTTTTGACTTTGTTGGTATATATCCTACAGCTTGACGCTTCAAGAAAGCAATAGTTTTTGGATATTTGTTGATGTTAGCATTTTCTTTTTTGACCAAACAAATCTTTAGCATTGCGAATCAACTCCATAACGTGGCAGATTTCATAGACTTAGCGTTTTCGACAAAGCAAACTAGAAGAATATCGTCACTTAGTTTCGATTTTATTCATATTTCGCCGTTAGAAAAAAGTTGAAATGGGAATTTCGCGATTTTCTTCTGAGTACATTTTATCGGTATAAATTTAATTGACAGAACATAAACAACATTGACAATACAGTGTTCGGCATATATGCATGATGCGTTTCCATGGTTAGGTACTATCAAATTATTTCAAAGGTGATTTGTTTTAAATTAGTATTACAGAAATGTATCTAAATCTTCCCATGTTTACGAATTAAAATACAAAAATTAGATAGCAAATGTCGGAGATCGGTAAAACTTTTTTCGTGCGCTATTTCCGTGCGCTAGCCCGAAGAAGGCCATCTTACATTATTATATACTAATACAAATGAAAATAAGATGTTTTCAAAGAAGTATAATAAAACCTGCATTCCGTTCTTATAAATAATATTTGTTAATAAATTATCAATTGTTTTAACTTTAGTCCGACAAGGCACCTTTAGGGAATATCTCCCACCAACCAACACTCAAAAACCAAGGCCGTTTGAAACTGTAAGCCCTCCAAGAGCCAATGGTATCGATGGAAGTGACGACTACCTTTCCGGCGGTTACCCATCAGCGGGAAGCATCACTCCTCAACCACCGTTTCCAGTTTACACCAATCCTGCCACTGGTGCAGTAACTGGAGAAGGGTATCCGTCTACAGGATACCCTGCAGGACCAGTGACAGGTAAAGCTATTTTTGTATATTAGTGTATCCTATCTTCAATAAACATTTTCATAAATAATAAAAATTGCACATGCCAAACCATCGATTTATGTGTGACTATATTTACAAGCGTACAAATATTTTTAGGTCCACTCGTACCAACAGGTCCAGGAAGCTACCCCACTCCTGGTTTCCCGACATATCGACCGCAAATCTCCACTCAACCTCCAGGAGATGGTTATCAAACTGCCAAACCAACAGCTGAAAATCCTACTCAACAACCAACCCAAGAGTACCCAACGAGACCAACAGGCTATCCCACACAACCATCTCCAGGAATCACAGGCTACCCCTCGGAAAAACCGGAATTTCCCACTCAGCCACCAACAGGGTACCCTTCGCAAAAGCCCGGGTTTAGCACACACCCACCAGCAAGTGGTTTCACTGGGTACCCCTCAGAGAAACCCGAGTTCTCTACTCAGCCACCTTCAGAAAAGCCAGGATACACTACGCAAGCACCATCAGGGTTTACAGGATACCCATCGGAAAAACCTGGGTATTCTACACAACCTCCTGCAAGTATACCTACGGAACATCCGACATATTCCCCATCTGGCTTCACCACGAGTCAAGCTCCAGGCCTGTCAACTTCGTCAGAACATGCAACTACTTTTGCTGCAGCATCGCCTACAGAACCATTCACTTCAGCTACAACTCCAGCGGAACATCCGGTTAGTATAACAACTCAGTCTCCAGAGGTAAACACCATTCCGACAGGAAGTCCTGAAAAGCCACCAGGAGATACAGCGGCATCAGAAACTGATACAGATGAAGACTTAAGCCACCCCCCTCATATTCATGCAATTGACGTAGAATGTGCAAAAGACATGATGACCATCAACATTGAGTTCAATAGGGAGTTCAGCGGAATTATCTACTCCAAAGGGTATTACCATATGCCAGAATGTAGATACGTTAAAGAAGACACCAAGCAAACAAAATATTCCTTCACAGTCAATCTTAACATGTGTGGTACGGAATTCATCAATGCATTTGACACTCAAGGAAAATCCTATTTGGAGAATGTATTGGTGCTACAAAACGAGGTAGGTATTCAAGAAATTTGGGATACAGTTCGTGCTGTTCGATGTTTGTGGGAAGGAAACTTAAAGGAGTCTTTAAGTGTTGCTCTAAGTGTTGGTATGCTGACTCAGGAGATAGTCACGTTCAGCGGAGATACTGCCATGGCTAAGCTGGACATCCAATTGGGAAGGGGACCATTCGGTCAGCCAGCTAATGGACTAGTTAAAATCGGCGAACCAATGACTTTGGCTGTTTCTGTATCGGGAGATCCAGGGTTTGACATCCAGGTAATAATCAACTTTATTAAATAGGGGAATCCTAGTTATATAATATCAATACAAACATAAACACTAAAGGTATTAGTAGGCATCAGAAATTATTACTAATATGTTCCAACAGATTAGTACCAGTTAGTACCAATTAGTATCAATTTTAATTAGTTTTGTGTCAGTTATTACAATTAAATCATTACCTGTTATAAAATGCATATATGGTCATAAAGATCCTTTCTTTTTATTTTTTTAGGTCAAAGATTGTAAAGCTACTGATTCCACTGGGGACAACATTGTACCCCTTACTGATGATGATGGTTGTGTGTTAAAACCCAAGCTATTCGGGGCCTTCCAAAAGACACGTGAGACCCAAAACACGGGTGCCTCTATTATAGCATATGCCTACTTTAATGCTTTTAAATTCCCAGACGTCATGGATCTAATGATTGAATGTAACATAGAGTTGTGTAAAGTCAACTGCAATATGTGTTCGAACCCTAACCAAAAACTAGAACCAGGACGTCGTAAACGTGACGTTTATTCCTTCAATGACACCTTACACGATGGTGTTACCATGGGTAAACATCTAAGGATAATATTACCGGAAGATATTAACGACAACACAGTCCTAGATTTGGGTAAAAAAGATGAAGTCTGTATGTCCATTCAGAGTTTTGTGTTCTCTACTTGCGTCTTGATCTCTCTACTAGTAGTTAGTTTCTTGTTCAGCACCTACATGTGGGTGAAAAACCAACGTCTTTATCCGATTAAAATGTGACCTGTCGGTTATTGTTAAATATAAATTCTTTACAGTAATTACCGTTACTTACCTACCATTCCTGCCAATGTAGTTTCATAATAATTGTAAAGTAAGTTATTTTTCCAGCATGCAGTATTCTTTTGTGTATTTGTGTGTATGTTCTTATTTATGTAAATAAACTTTTATATTAGTTCTTTGGTTATTTTTTAAGCCTAGCAGATTTGCAAATTTAAGAGAGCGAAAATAACGTCAAAATCCTCTCTATTTCTGTGAAACTCTATTTGTCTTACTGGGTAGAAACATATGTGTGGCTCAATTCGAATCTTTTCCCATAGGAAAGATTCGAGAGGTTCTCCTAAAAGAACACGTAATATTTCCGCCAAGTTTCCCATAGGAAATAATTCGAGAATTTAGTCCCTGGGTTCTGGGTAGGTCATTGATCTGAAATATAACTGGATATCGCATAGGCTGTGCTGCCGTACATTCAGCTGTGCGCTGAAGCACCATGTTGTTCTATATGTTGGTGTCAAAATTCCAGATTGTCGGTAAAACGGAGGCGTGCAATCTAAAGATAAAGCACCGTTTTTATTTCTGTAATTTGATTTCCAATCCCTTTTTGTAAATATAAAAATATGTCTTAAACCATATACTCAAAATAATAAGAGGTAGTAATTGACAGATTTTTCATCTTAAAATGGGAATTCAAAATATCGAGTGGTATTTGGCAACAATATGTCTATTTATTTAAATACAGAAAATATAATATAAAGAATATTAAATAACAGAAGGTAAGTTATCTTTTAACTAGATTGCGGAATAGAAAGAGTGACAATGTGTTTTAGTTTGGCAAATACCATCAAAGCCTAATAATTATACATAAGAACTACATTTAATCATAAAAAAAAGTACCCAGATACTTTTAAATACCATAATTATATGGTATTTAATTGTTGTTACTGTATCTGTTGGGCGAATATAATATAGTATACAATTTTTTCAAGTACCTACCTACTGGCAAGTATTATAATTAAAAAATTATCTTTTACATATCAACAACCACCTACTTCACACACAATGACCATGTATGTTTAGAAGTTCTAATCTTCTACCTAGGGTCCTCGAGTATATGCGAATATTAATATATTATCACTTCTAAAAAAGCAAAATTTTTGAATTAATATAAAAATTGTGATGAAAAGTATAACAGTTACTTACCCTATCCGAATAATTAGTACCTACTGAATGTATTATATTAATGACGTTTAACAATGATGTACCCTACTAAGAGCTACGTAACTAATCTTACTAGGAATGTCGTGATAACCTATTGGTCCAGCTTCACAGTCAGCACATGTTAAGTATTTGTTGTTGTCTACTGTATTTGAAAAGCCTACATTTTGAAATGTAAACATATCAGTGACTTCCCAAAATAACGAAACGTTTTCTGTCTCTGGATGGGACTCATTAAGCTTGTTTTGTCGAATTAAAGGTAATTTAAACTAAAAACAGTAATTTATTACCACTAAACTTAACTTTTATAAATCAGTCTAACCTCAAAACTAGTAAATGAAGCAGTTGCTGGGGTAAGGATAACTGAGCTGCAGTATTTGCACTTGACACAACGCAGATTTTTACCGTTAGATATTTCGCTTTCATAGTTTTCGCTACAGTCAGGCATTTCTTAATATTCAATAATACAAAAACAAAGAGAACCCCTGAAGTTAAAGGTTAGACAAACACAAAGTATTCCTGAATCTATGAGCACAAGGCACACAACACTTGACAACACATAAGTACAACCAGTGACATATAAATATGAATTTGTCTCTGGTACAACACACTTCTTCTTCTTATCAGCACAAGTCTCATTCACAGAGCACGAAAAAAAAACACAACCCATACACATAGCGCTGCTATGTGCATGCTTCAACATATAATAATTCAAATATTTATTTCATCTACGGAGTACAGCCGTAGTATTGTATGCTATAGGCTACGAGTTCGAAGCCCACAGCTTATGCATTTTTTTAAATTTAATAATCGTTTATTTAATTAAATCACAAGTTACATGTACGACGCCTGCCAAAGAGGGACAGTTTTGTCACAGTTACTTTTGACAACATGCTTATATATCCGGAGACGTTTCTCGATCTCGAGATGTACCGAGAAGCGTTCTCCTAGCATCGAGGAGCCACCATGTTCATATGATGTTCATTCCACAGACTATTACATCACCCGCCATAGCCGTACAAAACAATATAATATCAAATCAATACTGCCACAGGCTTGAGCGGACGAGGCAGCAAATTATTTTAATTATTACTTTGCATGCTACATTAATAGACTGGAAAGTTTATAAACGACAATATTCAACACAACACATATAAAAATATGTTTAATAATAAAATGCTAATACATAAGATAAATACTATTTTCCATGCTTTGAGGAATAATATTTCACTCCATCAATTCTAGAAGCTCGTGCATGTTTTGCCAATAGAGCATTAACATCCAATTTTATAGTTGTAAGGGATCTAAAACAAAACATTAATTTAAATCCACAGTATCAATAGTATATTATATACCACGGGACTGAAGTAGCACTCTTAATCCCGAAGGTAAAGTTTTCCAGATAATTTACCCGAGGGACTAAAAGTACTTCAGTCGCAAGATATATACGATATTTTTCGTACTTCCGAAGTTGAAATGTATACATAATATAAAAAAGAACATAGAAACCTCTATAGAAACACAGATAATTAATAGGAATAAAGCTAGGCAAATAATGGGAGTAACTGACAATTTCGTAACCATAGTAATGTTGCGTTGTGACAAGATTAATTTGGAGACATTGTCATTGCTAGTGTCATGACCCCGATATTGATAAAAGGGCAACCGAAGTAGTATCTGCTGCATTCACTCAGGAAAGACTGGTGAATATGATGAACTGTAACAACATTAATTTGGGTATATATTAAATCAATAAAACACCTGTTACATTCTTTTGTTTATAATTAAATCTTTCCGGGATTTCCATCACTATTAATTCCCGGAAGTTATTACTTTGGTCCCGGAAGTACGAAAAAAAATTTATATATTGGCATAATATATACTTAATATAAGGAGAAATTTCTGGCACTGTCCACTTTTCTTTCGCTTCAAATAAAATTTTAAGTCGTTCTGTGATGTTATCTGGCAACCTGCTTTCATCAAAGGCCCAGATAACATTAGGCTTTGATTTTCTATCAATTATAGCTATTCCATAAAGCATTGTCTCATCAGGAACCATCCCTTCTGGTACAGATTCTTTCCAGGCTTGTAAAAAATCATTTAAATTAAACTTTCCAGCATCGTGCAGTAAAACCTGTGCAAAAAATTTGCAGATATCATGTTCCTTATAGCTGTATAACTGTAATCCGTCAATAATTTGAGACTCCTCTGTATATTTATTAAGCATACTACAAACTATTTCTCTTGGTACCAAATCCTTTAAGGCTTCTAGTGTTTCATCATAGTCTATCTCATCTAATTGCCAAGAATTTTCGTCTATTAACTTTAGCATATATGACAAAACACGGAAGTGATATTCGAAGTCTAATAATCTAACATTACCATCAATAGTCACTACATCCATCGAATCCAGCGCTTCTTTTAATTCCTGAGCAGAAGCTTGCACTAAATTATTTAGACCGTCAAATGTAATTAATTTTTCCTTATCAATTTCAGATTCATGTTCTGGTCCTTTATAAAGACAAGCTTGTAGCAGTTGGCTTAATTTCTGTAAATGTGGTTTACCTACCACTGCCTCTAAATATTCATAGAAAATCCCTGACACTTCTACTTTACTGATAACAGGTTCTGTAGTCTGAATATCATTACAAAATTTCAAATTATTTACTAGCAATAAACTATTTGAAGTTTCAGCTTCGCTTACATGGAAAGTTTGAGTGTCTGAACATATAACTACTTCGTCTTCATCATCGCCTTTTATATACAAAGTATTTCCTTCAGTAATTTCATTCAATAAATTGGAATCAAGTTGTAGTAGCTTATAATTATTGTCATATAAATTGGTATTGGTAAAATATACTAATTGAGCTGTGGGTTTAACATCGGCCTCATTTAGTTTTGCTAAATTTAAAATTTCATTGATCTGCTCCAAACTTCGCCTAGGGTATAAAATTCTGTTAATGGCAATATTTAATGAGTAATAAAGAATCCATTATAACCTCAATAAGACTTATTTAAAACTTAACTTATTAAAAATTATGTTATAATAGGTTACATTTGTGTGAAATTATGTAAACATTATTTTAGTCGTTATGAAATATTACTTACTCAGTAGTATCTTCCATTATTACAATTACATATATACATTAACGTGCTGGTTGGAAATATATCAAATAAATACATTTAGAAATTATTTCCCGCCTTTACTTCTTCCTCCACTTTTCTGACTGTGTCAGCAAGGAAATTTGCCAGCTTAGCATTGATGTTTTATGGATCCCTTAAACTCTACTATGAGAATGCCAATTATCCATTTAACTAATCTATGACGTCAATTCATAAAGTTTTATATTCACTTTCGTAATTCGTCATGACGAAATCAAACATTCATTGCTTGGCCAAATAATATGCCTTATACCTTTGCTAGAAGATTGTATATTTATAACAAGGAATTTAAAAAGGTGGTGCGTATTTTATTGTCATAGAAGTGGCTTTGTTTTATGCTAAATGGCTACACTGGCAACGGTTAAGACTCATAAACCATTGGTTGAGACATAAGACCTTACCGTTGATTGACTTCATAACGACCTTACGGAGCGACGGTTACGTCTAGCATCACGGTACACACAACGTTATGCCAACGCGCAGGCGACTGTGACGTCACGTACGAGACATTTCCAGTTATTTCGTAACATGGTACACAGTGTATTGTATTAATATATTATCATATCTTAATCTATGTACCGTTGTCTGTGTACCGTACAGGTAGAACAACTCGAAATGGTCCTTACTGGGGAACGTTTTATTTTCTATTCTATCGTGGTCAAGAATGTACAATGCACTGTATAGAGTAAAGAATAACGTCTTCGTTACGAGGGTTTTTAAATTAAAGTTTGTCATTTAAAAGTAAAGTCTTTTAAAATCCGCACCAAATAATACGCATCTATCTGTATTTAAATTATTTTATAGGTAAATAAGAATCTAAATAAAATCATTATGCATGCGTAATAAATAAAAAAGACGTTTTTTTAATAAATCACATAATGTTGGATAAAATCGCATAATTGTAGGTGAGGTCTGTGGTGAGGTGGTGCATAATTTTGTAAAACCAATTGGCAACACTGGTAAAAAGAGTAGTGACAACTGACAAATATTCTGTACTTTTGTCCTTTTGTGACAAATATTATATGACAACTATTTAATGTCAGCGTATATAAAATATTTATCTATGATTGTCAGTTCAGAGTTGTATAGCCATTAGCCAAGGAAAGGAAAAAGGAATTATTCCGTTTATTTTCTTCTGTTCTTCGCACAGGCAGGCTAAATATATGAGTATTGTTGAGCCCAATACTACTTAAATTTTGTGAAATGGGGACACAAAGTCCTTGTGCGTTTGTGAATAGTTTTTTTACCTAGTGGTGAAATATAAGTCAACAAAATAGTTATGTCCACTCCTATGATGAGACCCTGGGAGGGCAACAATCTACAGAACTCCACACAAATTATGAGAAATGCTAATGCTGGTCCAAGTTTGCCCAACATTCCTAGTAGAAGTGCCCCCGTTTTGCCACCCAGGCCGACAAATTCCCCGTTGATATCAACTAACAATGGATACAATTCGTATAATATGCCATATTCAGGTAAAACTTTGAAATTTAGTTGAATTGAACTAACAGAAACTACATAAAACTAGTTACATTAATTATAGGTACATAAATTTCGTAAGAAAATAAACATACCTAACTTGCAAAACATATACTTAATAATTTAATTACAAGATCTACTTTTTATACATACATTAGTATATTATTAGGATATAAATTTTAGGTATGGGATATGGTAATTACAATTCGTATGGATCTTATGGAATGCCATACCGTAGTTCTTTATACAACTCATACGGGTCATCTTTTGGTGGATACAATAGTTACGGAATGTATGGAAATGTAGGTTACCCAAACTATTCAGCAGATGACCACGAAAGGCGTTTTATTCAGTATGCCGAGGAAAGTTCTAGAAATACCTTTGCCAACGTAGAGAGCATAGTTCGAGCTTTCAATAGTATAGCAATGATGTTGGATAACACATTTTTTGCAATGACTAGCTCTTTCAGAGCCGTTTTAAGTGTAGCCGAAAATTTTGGAAAGCTGAGGAGTATGTTTGGTCACATTTGGTACTCCATCAACATATTTAGGATTTTTAACTGGTTATATAGAAAACTTATGCAGATGATGGGCTTTAAAGTTCCCAAAAATGTCACCTCAATTGCTTGGAATGAAGCGTCGCGAGGAATTGGTCCTTCGGCGGGAGGAAAACCGCCCGGCTCTAGCTGGCCTACCATTGCGTTTTTGGGTGTGCTTGTGTCTGCTCCTTACATTATAAGCAAGTTTTTGCCTAAATACGAAGGTAAGGTTCATTTGTTTATCGATAGATTTATATTTATACATTTAATACCTGATTCTTCCAAAGGTGATTTTTAAATATATTTTAGTTATTAATTAGTTATTAAATAGATAAGTATTGATGAAGTTATTTTAAATGATTAGGGACTTGTAGTTTTAATTAACAATTTATCTCTTAAAAAAATTGGCTACCTAAATATATTATACATAATAAATACCTACCTACCTATCTAATAATAAAATTAGGTTGGTATTTGTATTATAAACTAATATATTCAGTACAAGATATAAAATATAATCCTACTTTCACTTCATTATCATAATATCAAACATGTTTGATATTATGATGTTTTATCTATGTACTTAGTCCAGTTCAGACTAGACAAAAAAAGGTGTAACCTCGGAGAAATTTGCATAGCGCTGAAAATTGGTATAGGTCTTAAATACACTTACAAGTTCCCACCGATCTTCTGTTAGAAATTTTATTCAAGGTCAAGGGTCAAAAATCGTATTTTTTAATATTTCTCTTAAAGAGTAAGTGTTTTCATAAAAATAGGTCAGACAGAAGATCATATAATTGCCTACAAAAATTGTCGATATACTTTTTTTCCTACGAATTTGAGATATCACGATGCTGCTTGGCGCATTTTTTAATGTGGTTTCCTTAAAAGTTTATTCAAACAGTATCCTATTTATGGAAAAATTGGTACCATTGATAATGATCAAAGTGGAACGGATTATTGTTGATTTCTGACAAAGTTTATGAATGATAATTTTCGAATTCTACTTCAACAGTCATGTTCTCTATCTTCTCTTTATTCTTCCTCTCCTTGCTGGATTTCTGTACATTGTTCTATGGAAAAATATGCATCAGTTGTCCTTGGTGATATCATAAGTATCCTCATCTGTTGTCTTTGATTCAACATTGGAGCGAGACTGGGCTTGACAATAATTGATACATAGTCGTGAACAAAATAATTTTGACTTTTTTGGAGCCACAATTTTTACTGCAACCCTTCTGGCAATTACAAAATATAGTGTTAAGAAGTTTTTCTGAGGCAGGCGGGAGTAAAGAATTGGCACCAAACTATTATCTATTAATTTCCAACTCCAGTCTTGTGGGCCCAGTTCATTGCCTAACCACACTTGAACTTGATAGCACGCACGATATAAGTGTTGCAAAGCAGAAGCGGATGTGAAAGGAAGACAAGATAACTGTACTCTTTTATTGTTCCATGTATGTTTTTAAAAACTTTAAATATCTATACTTGTCTAGTCTATAGAGTTATTATTTTTTGAAGCTCCGTATATAGAAAGCAGAAACCGAATTCCATTAATTTGTGAGGGTATCGTGGAGAAGAGTCAATCTTTTTAAATACGAGCCCTAACGTAAATGTTTGGACATCGACGTTTAGTTTAGTTTAGCCTTGCAGTATCAAGTGCAAGAGGTAGGATTGGTTGGGGACTGTTGATATTTTATTTGTAATAGAGTATTTAAGATCTGTACCGATATCTGCTCTCTGCAAATTTTTCCTGACAAATGTCATTTTAGAGGGAGTATGTTAAAGACTATATAAAGGGATTTCAAAAATATGCCTTTCTTTGTAGAATTCTGCAATTTTGATATAATCGTGCTAACATGAAGCGACATCCCATGTATCTGTAATTAAGTTGATAATTTTTTAATTCATCAAATGTATCTAGTAATCATATTTATCGCGTACTAATGTACCTACCTAAAAACACTTAAGTACTTAGTACAAAGATCAAGTACAAGTTTCTGTAAATATATTTATACTTATTATAATTCTTAAAAATAATTCTCCGTACAGTTTGTCCTTGGCCGTCATTATGTTACCAATATGTGCATGATTTTTTACATTATAATTAATTAATTATAATTAATTAATTAATAATCACCATAAAAACTTAATTTGGCTGGGATTACTTTCTAACCATTATCGTTTGAAATATTTCTCTTTTTTTATGTGCCCTTTCTGTTACAAACAGATGTGATGCCTCCTCAAAAAAAGTTCTGCTTAGTTGTAATAAGTCAGTGTCTTTTAATATTTAGTCAATCTAAAAAGTTAAAATATTAGGTAAAACGCAATTAATGAACACTCGCAATCTGTTGAAAGTAAACGACTCTTATAAATATTTTTTTGTTATTTTAGCATCATGTAATTGTGGCTGTTGAGAGTACAGAGACGTATGATTTTATTTATTTTGATGTCTAGATTATAAGTTGGTTTTAGAAAAAAATATTTGAATAAAGCCATAGCAGGGTGTAGGACATTATTATTTTTTAAATATAGCTAAAACAGAATAAACAAACAGATTAAATCAATTATCAATACACACGAAGTAACCCATCGTGGCGTGAACATTTTTTCGTCTGAGAAAATGACATTAGACCAAAAATCTTCATCTCTGTCAAATTAGTTGTTGATATCAGATAACCATAATTACTTATATCACTATGTTTAGTTTGGCATCTAATTTTCGTCTGTCTAATTCAGCAATTAATTTTTTAAACAGTACTAGCATGTAAATTGATGCATACACACACCAAGATATCATATACACACCAAGATAAAAAAAGACTATAATTATGCATATTTTACTTGAAAAAGGGAACAGTAAAAGGCGCAAGAGAAGAAAACATAAGATTTGGACATCCAATTTTTTTAATACAAGACAGTCAACGCCACTGCTAACTGACATACGAACAGCTGATAGGGGTGGTCTATTTAAAAAAAAAATTGCTGTATGTCACAGGTAGATTTTCAGTTTCTAATTTCAATAATCGACCCAAAAATATGTAAATTGTTTGTGTTGGCAAATATTTTGTGCGCTTGGTGGATACGCACCTTTATTAGAGTGTATGTCTCATCTAATTTTCTAAAGGTTCTGTGATATAAATTTGCAATTAAAGTTTAATATCACAAACTTATATATTTCAATTCTTTAGTATCCAAGAATAAGGTTTTGCTTTTGTTATATATCGTAATTATTATTGAAAGCAGAATAAGCGTCATTAAAATAGTTTTGCCAATATTTCAGAGGCAGAGGTAAAACAGCAACATATGACACACATGTTCAAGTATGCAAATTTTTCGACTTTCTTTATGTTTATTGAAAGTAGCAACACTTTTTATATTTTTTTACAAATTAGGAGTCAATCCAGATGATGTTATCTGCAGCATCTATATCATTGCTATTAGTAGCCGGTTGCCCAATTAGTATAAAATTAAACAATGATAGTAGTGTTAGTACATATTTACGTTTCTATGTCTTATAATTGCTTTGATTAATACATATTTATTTTATCACAAATTATTTTATAACAAATAAAAATCATAAACACTGTTGTTATTAAACCTTATATGATAAAGTTATTGTGTGGTTGCCCTTTATTGTAAATCTACTGAGTACAAAGAAAAATCAATAGTGAGCATGACTCCACGTCTTTATATGATAATATACAAAAAAGGTACAAGTAACAGTCCCTTTTTTCTATATTATCATTCCAATCACCATACTTGTTTATGTATTTAAAGCCAAACGTTTATGATACATTTTTTGCAGATAAAGGTGATCCTACCAATTGGAAAACACCGGGTATTCGAGCCAAAGCTGTATTTGATTTTATAGCGACAGCCCCTAATGAACTAACAGTTCATACCAACGATATCATCATGTTGGCACCCACTTATATCCAGGAAGAAATGAATTTGAAGAATTCCGGATGGGCATTTGCGGTTTGTAAAGGAAAATCGGGTGTCATACCTCTGAATTATCTGGTGATAAGCAAAAACAGGCCAATCAGTAGCTCTATGCAGGAAACAGTGCCAATACCTAGATCGTCCACAAATAATACGAAAACACATACAAAACGTGTGAGTTTTGGAGAGAATCAAATCTTTGAAAACGTTGATTTGGATGATTATATTTTCAAAAAAGACTCCGGTATGTCCAGTCGAGTAAAAAATGAGGAAAAAGCATCAGTAGAGACTAGTACAGAAAAGACAAGTAATGAAGTAAAGGAAGATCAATGTCCAAAGGAGCCAAAATTGGAAAGCGTGTCCAAATAGTCTTGAAACCGGTGGTGGTTATATGTATTGGAGTTACAAATTTATTCTAAAACTGAGGCGGTTTGCTTAATATTTGCCTGAGCTAGAAGGCAAAGCCTACAAAGCTGTACATTTTTATGGGCATATTCAAAAACGAAAATAATTAAAATGTTAAATTTCATATTTATCATATTTACTAATTAGTAGGAATAGTGTTATGTTATGGTGACAGAACTGAACTTAGCTTTGTGTGATTTATATGATTCACTTTTAATTTTAAGATCATTGTGATGTTTTATAAATTATTTTGTATGAGAATTGTTTTATTAAATATCTTGTTAAAGCAACCGTGCATGCTTTTCCTTTGAAACTTATTCACATAAACTTAATTTTTCACATTATCGTCTTTGAAACGAACAACCTATAATATGATAAATCAAATACAGAAGTACAGCCATGTCTCTACTACTACCAAAAAGTGTAAAATTTTCCATAAAAACGTAAATACCGCAAAAAACGGTTGATTTTAGATATAAAGAATGCTCCATAAAACGACACTAAAGTTCCCCGCCAAACTCAAAAATATCGGAGTTGGGCAGTTCCGGATACTGTATTCGTATACTTTTTTGATATCCGAAGGCAGTAATTGAATACTTTTCAAAATGTATTCATTATCCGTATCCGTAAAAGAATGTATCTGGAACATATTAAATATATATATATACATATCGAACATATTAGTTATTTTTATTTTTTTTAGTTTTAAAAATGTTACATACTTTGTTGTATAATTTAAAAAAGACTAAAACACTAACAGTTATCACCTATCGAATTAAAAATAGTTGTTATTATTGCACCAAAGGAAAAAAGTTATGAACGGATATTATCGCCGAACAACAAGTTTCTACGAGTTATAAGTTTTAAAAAGCACTCGGTATATCACCAAAATGTGTCGATGCAGAGCAAAAGTCAACACCCCAAAAATAATCAAAATCGAATAATACCTATTCCAATTATTTACAAAATTATTTTTTTTTACAAACTTTGAGGCCATCTAGCGGCCAAACCGCGATTTAGGATATCGGTGAATTAGTCTTATTCTATCTTATTTTGAGTCCAGGAATCTGTAGTCTTCCGTTCTACACGTTACGTTACGGGACACCCTGTATAAGTAATGCATCGCGATATCGTGCGAATGTCCATCTTCAGTGGTGACGTCACGCGGCTGTGTCTAGAAGCGCAGATTACATACAGCACAGAGATTTGTGTGTAATCTGTGCTAGAACTATTGGGCGGCTACGGTTCAAGATGATAGGCACAATAATGTCGAAATCGTGGAGAACATTGACTGAAGAAAAGTAAAGCAGGCGACAGTAAAAAGACAACCCGGCATTGCGGTGATTGGTCAGTGGTCGTTTCTTAATTCAAATTTCGGCGGGTTTCATGTTTATAATAGTGATATACTTACGATATTTTGCATTTTCCGGCTTATGTCTAATGAATATCTAAATAAAAACAGTTTAATCAAATTCACCTATTGGTACTTCTGTGTTATTGGTTAATTTACCTATAAAATCCCGTAACGTAGTTCTGGCGCATGGGCATTACGCACTACCATGATTTATTCATATAGAGGTTATGTTTGAAAATACTCTAGAAACATACATACATTATGCATTATTATAATTATCTAAACTACACAACATAAATAGTATTATAAACAAAATGTCTCACTCAGATTACCCCACGTTTTAAAAAAAAATAAACAAACAAGGAGCAGATCTTTTTCTATGCGCAAGCCTGTAGCCATGTTCCCCCATTGGTTGCCGTAAAGTAAAGCTGCAACGGAATAATTATGAATCATGAGAGTTGGTAATGGTAATCTTTCTACGGGAGGACGGAATGCAGTAGCGGGATAAGATAATATAATAGCGGATACAATTATTGTATCCTTTTTCTATGTGTGCTATTGCTGAACAACTTTCTATAGGAGAGCGGGCAGGCGGCAATTTATAAATCAGGCTTTTTACGGTCAATTGGAAACACAGAAAACAGATTATCTGTCGTATCCTTTTTCTGTGATTGGAAACATAACCGCAAACAACATATAAAATTATAATTACAGATATAATTTCATGATGCCAGATATAACTCTACCTTATCGGCAATTTTGTGGAGAAAATGTCCCGATTCACCTCGTTTGACGTTACACTGTGGTACCAGCAGAAGCAGGAAGATAACAATTCTTGTTCTCTGGTACTAGCAAAATGGATGAATGTTTTTTGGTGTATCATATCCGAATGAATGGTGCTTCTGAGGTTGTTACGATATTATCTGACTTACCATTTCTGGATCTACCGCGGTGACGGTTGGTAACAATGGTAACGGAATAGACGGGAATAAAGGACCCCCTTTCGATAGTGACATTGATTGAAGGACTTACTTTTCAATCAACGCTTATACTTTTACCACCCCTGAATCCATTGTTATCTAGCATAAAATACAAATACCCAAACACCGTAAAGTAAACAAGAACTGAATGCCACAAGCGGTAACACACCGGTTACAAGTTTACCGATTAAAAATGCCGGCGACATGGTTGACTCTTGTTTAACCAATTTCAGATAACCACAGCGAAGAGATAATTTATATCTCTTCGCTGGTAACCACTGTTCCAAAATTAAGCATATTTCAGGAAATGACAAATAATGAAACGTTTAACCGGAGTTTTGGATAACCATGTTTGATATCAGAACACAACCTTACAATGTACTGCGAAATCCAAAAGATGAATAAATGTGGTCTATGTCCATGGTTTGTGAAAATGATTTATCGCGCAATAGTATTACATCAGCTATCAACGATAACAGAAAGGATATTTTGCTTATTTTCCGTTTCTGAAATTTTTATGTAATAAAGAGCGCCAAAGAAATATTTTAAAACAGATTTCAAGTTACCAACTACTTCGAGTCCGTTGATTGACTAAGAAGAAAGTGGTAAAATTGCTACTATGACAAAAAAGTGATGCATTCTAGTCATCTATTATTATAAATTGAATATCAAAAGTCTCTTATTATGTGATCATACAAAAATGTTTTTCTACTTCTACTCTCTGAATTTCAGTTTTGGTAAATACTGACCAGTCATGTTTGTTTTATTTTACTATTTGGTACAATAATCAACATATTTTACAAAACCCGCCTACATCTAAAAAAATTGCTGATATCTTTACCAGGTCACCAAAAATTAATTTAACTTCGTAAAAATAATATACCTACATGATATAAAGTAGTAGTGTTTTGCGAAAAACACAGTTTGGTTTCTTTTAAAATTATATGAGTAAACGCGAAATAAAAAAACCTATTTTCAAATTATTTTAATAACTGTATGTTTAATCTACAAATAAGGTTCTGGGAATTCGAATGTAACCTCCCTTCCTGTCAGTTTCTTGTAGACGGACGAGAAAGTTTCCACCTAAAAAAAAATTATTACAGAATTAAAAACAGAAGATAGTAGAACCATAACTCATGTATCATTTCCTAAGTTCCAACTGCATGTGGGTGTTTGTAAACGTTGAGGCCGATTCTCAGTAGACATGCAAGGAACCGGATAGACAACAGCACGGATAATATAAACGAATATTGCAGAAAGATAAAAAGACGTTTTGGGTACATAAAATTCCATAAAGGAGAGTTTGCAACGTTGGTCTCGAGTTTGCAACAAATCTTAAAATCAAGTCATAATAAAATCTAGAACCACCAAACGCTAATATCAAAACATTTATTGTTTAAAAGCCCAAATTAGTGTGCAGACACTATGTATATTTCATCCCCCTAATCCGAAATTGTATATTTCTCCATATTACTGGTCATGAAAATGCTATTAACCTCCAAATTTAGATTACAAACAACATGTCTTATGGAATATTCTAAAATATAAGCTTATAATATAAATAATGACACAAACAGCAATTCATTTGTACCTAGTTATTACAACATACAATAATTAATAGGTACCTGAATTTTTCAGTTACGACTACTATAGAAATTGAGTAAACTTAATTTGTCTTGTTAAATTATGTTAAGATATGACTTTTCACGATAAGTATAAACAAAGGGCAAATGTTATGAACAATAAGTTGGGAGTATATATTATTTCCTGCTAGTGATGTAAAATTCTCGAGCACATATTTTTGGAAAACGTTCCTCGAGAACGGAATACACGAGCATAAATCAAAAAACCCTAGCATTTATATTTGGGGTGCACTGAAGTATTAAGAAACATACTATTCGTGGTTCTTCCTGAAAATGCTGAGTGCTTCTAATGCTTCATATGAAAATAAGAGCGTATTCATATTCTGTGTTGCAAATAATACAGTAATAACCTCTAACATCAAAAAAAAATTATTAAGTGAAAAATAGCAAAAACTTAACTACATCATGTTACTTAACTTTTTGCTATTTGTTTACTTAACATTTTTTTTTGTTAAAACATGTTAAAAGTTTACTGTATTAGTTATTACTGAATACACGCTTATATTCATATGAAGCATTAGGAACATTTTGGCAACTTATTTGTATTTGCCCAGTATTTGGGCATTTTCAGAAAGAACCACAAAAAGTAAATTCTGAATATATACTTCACTACATCCCAAATATAAATTCTATGGTTTTTTCGTTCATGCTCGGGAAACGTTCTCCAAAAATATGTGCATGAGAATTTTGATCGAAATACGTGGTTGAGAGAAGCTACTGATTGGGCAGTATCGTGTTGAAAATTTACTTTCGTGCTCTGTGGGGAACGTTAGCGGAGAGCAATCTATTGTGCGCACACGAACGATTTATCGTGCACGAACGTTCTCCCCTATTTATCACTATTTCCTACGCACCTTATGTTCAATTGTAGTTTGTTGATTTTTGTCAAGGTGTACTTTGATAAGCTGTGATCCATCTAACCTGACCCTGATTCTTTTACCCACAATTTCAGCGGGGTAAACAAGATCTTCTAATATAGCGTCATATACAGAAGTAAGAGTACGGGAACGTGGACGCTTCTGTTTATTAGCAGCTCTCGTTTTACGAGTCGGCTTGGGAAGAATTTTACGTTCCCCGACAAAAACTACATGTTTGCCACTAAATTTCTTCTCCAATTCACGAACTAATCTTGTCTGTACCTTCTGGAATTGTTTCAGTTTAGGCATGGGAACGTAGATTATTACCGACTAAAAAAAAATCAGATTAATCAAAACATTTATCTAGTCACCTCAAAACTTACCTTTTTATTATTCAATTCTATTTCACGAGCTTTGGTAATATGTAATTCCCTAAGCTGAGCCTTTAAATCGGAGTTCATCTCCAATTCAAGTAAGGCCTGAGCAACTTGAGTTTCAAAGGCATCGGGTTCTGCACCACTCGCTTTGATTATTTTCGACGACATCTGAAAACAGACTCAATTCAATATGTAAACACAAAATATACTAAAATAAATTTTACAGATACAACGACTAACTTAAATTTTCACTTCACTTAAAATTTGGAGATTTTTCACAGAACCTTAATATAACATAGTAATTAAAACGAGATTTCACATTATTAACCTATAATAATAGAGCAGTACTAATCGCCAAATATCACATATAAACACTGATCATCGAGGCGAAAAAAATATTACTGAGGATAATGAATCCTCCTCATTTATACAGCATCGCGTTATTTTTCTATTTTAGTAAATAAATTAAGTAAAATAGATGTAAAACCATTATAAAATTTATAAACAAAACGTGTACCTTGCCTATCGTCTACCAAAAAGAAAGCAACAGCTGAAATGCGCATGCTCCATTTAGTGAAAAAGGGTAGCCAACTATCTCTTCGACTGTTTATTTTACTAACGTACTTCGGTTTGACCTTTTGACGGTTTTGGTTAAATATCGGTTGTGAATTAAATTTTACTTGAATGTCAGATGCGTATATAAATATATTAATTTATCGTCAGATGCAACTGTCGAGCATGATCTCACAGGACACATGTCCTTGGGGAGGTCGGTCACTTGGTCCCTAGACAATAATACACAGATGTGGTATAAAAATGTGGCATAAAAAAAATTATTAATATAAATTTTTTTTTTCTAATTTTGACATTTAAAGTAACATTTTTCAAAATTCTTTGCTGTTAGGAAACGTATTACTTTTAACAACCAGTTACGAAAAGTAAAATTTTGCCAAACTGGTTTTGTAAAATTCATTTCATAGTAGGCTATGTAGATCTGACAAGCTATGGAAGAGACAAGCTGTCATATCATTACAACCCAGCTTGTTTTTAAACGTATACAATTTCTATAAAAAGGGTTTTTTTCTCATAAAATATAAAATTGGTCAAAATTAGAACAAATCGTTTGAAACACGTTGGGAAACACTATTTTGTGTAACTCTCTTCCTTTTGCGGAACTCGCGAGCCTAGAAATCTGCTTATTACACAAAATAGTACTTTTTCCAACTGGTTACATAAATAGCTACTTTATAATTCTGAATAAGGTCCTAATATTAGGGGTAGGTTACATCTCTTGATCACATACAACTAAAAAATGTAACTTACATTTGACATCTGCAAATCTAAATTAAACAAAACATGCTGCTGCGCCCGTCCAACATTTTTGTCTCTTGTCGGAGTCGGCTTGACATTATATAGCTGTCACTAGTGACAATTTTTAACAAAATCTAGTGCTATGTGAACCAAGATATGACAGTAAATTCAAAATCTTAAAATTAATTCTAATTATGTATAAAATATGTGAATAATTACATATGTAATATGAGTTCATGATTGTGCAACTTACAAAATATTCAAAATACAATATGAAAACATAAAAAACAACAAGAAACAAGTTAATTTGCAGTATTTTGGCTAAATATGGCGCTTTTAGTCCGGTTCCAAAAATCATGTAAACGTTTAGCTCGCTTGTAAATCGAACTAAATTAGACGTTGCCAACTTTTAGGTGAAAAACAGGACATAATTTGAAAAACAGGACATAGGACGGTGAGTTTACGGTGATTTGACTAACATTGCATGTAACATGATTGAACTAAACAGTGCATGTAACATGTATATTGTATATGTGGTAATTAACACTATTGAGAACTAACCTCAAACTGGCAATGCAATGTCTGCACATATTTGCTACTCAATATTATTATTTAATAAACAAGAGTTAATACTCGTACATTATGAAGTTTGGACGTCCAAGAATTATGTAGACTTTGCTAAGAAATATTACATTTGTTGTTTCTTTTGGTTGTCATGTTTCGTGGTTGCAGGTACATCTCGTGAAAACGTGCCTGAGCTGACCTGAAGAACTTAAATAGATTTTTGAAAACAGCGACCTCTGCCTCACCACACATCGGAGTGGTACTTTGTTAGACAAAAATCTGTTAGAAGTATTGAGTATTCCGTAATTTCGCAGTTACTCTCTGTGGTTGTGGTTACTTCCTCATAAAGTCAAAATGGCTTCTTTGTGTGGCAGAGTTACTAGAATTGCTGTTTCTACAGCAAGGAAACAGGTTGTCTGTTCAAGTTATAGGTTCGCTTCCAAAGGTAATATGATGAAAATAATTATATAATCCAGACTGTTTGCCCAACCCGATACTCCTTAATTTTGACATTACGTAATTGTTCGACTTTTTTTATTCAAAATATCAAGAAAAATCGTTTTCAGCTTTATTGTAATTAACAGTTTAGCTTAATTAATTTGCGTTGGTAGTTGTTGAACCGAAAAAAAAAGAAATGTCTAACCTCCAATATTTTAGTGACTATCAGCGATCCGCTTGAACATGCTACCGGTCTCGAAAAACGTGAAATATTGGCCAAAGTAGCCGGTGACGACAATCCCTATGATTTAAAAGTAATCAAAAGAGGCGTTGGAACTAAGGCACAACCAAATAATATACCTTCTGCGTTTGACGCTCGTCTAATCGGGTGTGTGTGTGAGGAAGAGGCCACTAGCATAAATTGGATGTGGTTGCATAAGGGAGAACCCAAACGATGTGAATGTGGGCAGTGGTTCAACCTGGTTCATAAAGCTGCACTGTAAACATTATAAAATTGTTCTGTGCTCTAGAATAATATAGCGTTTTAATGTAATAAAATTTGTTTATAAGAATCATGTATCATTTCATGTAAATATGTCTTTATTCTATTAAAATAAGTTTTCCTCAAAAAACTGAGTTGTCAACTAACTGCAAATACATATATATTCAGATAGGGTCAAATACCTATATATCAAATTATAGTAATGAAACTTGTATTGTTCCTATTATTTAAAAGCATATTATATCTTATTGCAATCGAGTTAGATAAGAGACGATAATAATTTCCTATATAAAGTACAACATAAATAAAGTGATCAGGTGCCCATATTTCTGTAAATTAAATGTAAATATCTACCCATGGTTATCCGTGCGGTATAGTGCATCAAACTTGTGCAGAAGGGGGACCGTATTAATATTTTTTGGTCGCATTACAACCTAAGAATGAATTAGGTTAAATCCCTAAACACTATTCCATTCAGTGTAAAAATGAGGCAAATGTGGTTGGGTCTTGGGTATAGTGAATATTTATTTGTTTTGCAGCCAGCGGAATGTCAACTTACAACTTATATAGGTAGCTAGTTGATTCTATAACTAGCAAGCATATTTAGATTTTTTCTTAAAAGGCCCTCATATATTTGAAGGATGGCTTCATAGTAGTATGTAATTTGTACCATTAAATTAAATATTTTTGAAATTTTTACCTACCTACTTATAGAACAATTTTCTCAACCAGTCAGGTTTTATTGCCTACAGAAAAATCAATATTAGATTAACTTTCAAACTGATGTATTTTATGTATCAGCTTATATTTTGAACAATATTCAATCCAGAGAATTGTGTACTTACTTCTTTATATGATATGCAGAATATGCTATTGAACTAGGTAAATTGTTTACGTAAAAATTAATAAAGGATGTTTAATACCTAGTTAATGTAAGTTTAACATGTTACCCACTACGCCAAATTCATTGCCACGCCGTAGGAGACAGAGCATACTCCCAAAATCACTAAAATTAATATTTATTCCACATAACTCGGTAACTAGGACATGTACCCTCACCGATATTTCTTGACAGATGTGAATTGGTGTGAGGAATGTCACCTACTATGTCAAATTCATTGCCATGCCGTAGGAGACGGAGCATACTCCCAAAATCCCTAAAATTACTATATATTCCACATACCTCAGGAACTAGGATATATACCCTCACGGATATTTTTTGACAGATGTGAATTGTTGTGAGAAATGTTACCCACTATGCCAAATTCATTGCCACGCCGTAGGAGACAAAGCGTACTCCCAAAATCAGTAACATTGATATTTATTCCACATAACTCGGTAACTAGGACGTGTACCCTCATGGATATTTTATGACAGATGTGAATTGGTGTGAGGAATGTTACCCACTATGCCAAATTCATTGCCACGCCGTAGGAGACAAAGCATACTCCCAAAATCACTAGATACTATTTATTCAACATAAACTTGGTAACTAGAACCTGTATCCTCACGGATATTTTTTGACAGATGTGAATTGGTGTGATGAAGGTTACCCACATACCCTATAATGATTCGGTTTTTTTTCACCAGTTCCTTCATTTTACATTTCTTTATTGCTTTGACACTCAAGTTTTATTTATTTTAAACTTAATTAATGTTTCATATTTATCTAGTCATATTTCTTACATCATTCAACGTTTAGTATTAATGCAATTTTTTATTTATATACGTATAATCATATTTTCTGAGTTGTGTAAATACATCGTGTATAACACATCAATAAATTATTCTTATTATTATAATAAGTATCATTAAATATTAGTTATGCATGCGCAGTAGTTTCTGGAGTACCCGAAACCACTGCGCATACGTAAATGATTCCTGTAGCTGGCCCTGCAAACTCTTACATCTGAACACAGCCGAGCGGTGCGATGATCCATGCTACGACATACGTTTTCCCTGGGTTAAAAACCATGGACAGAAATGAATGTGTGGATAGTTTCACACAAATGAATACCACTTAGGCCTAAAATGAACATATGTCATATTAAAGAAAATAAATATCATATAATGCTATATATATAAATAGGATTAAAAAAAATTACATATAAGCAATATAAAACCAAGAGACGTATTAGGTACCTGCAATGGGTGAAGAAGATCAAGAAGCACAGGGACAGCAGTAGCTTCACAGTACTTTCTTCTAGAGAGGGAGTTATGCTGATATCTGAAATTTCGTTTTGGTTAAAAAAAGCTGTGTTTATACATATTAAATTCGGCTTTAATTTGTTGATTTCATAAATATATCTGAACAATTGTGAAAATAACGCACAGCAAGTGCAATATTTCATATCATATATTTCAATATTTCATTTCAAAATGCACAAGGATAAATAAAACTCATACCTGCTGTGTTCGAAGACTACTCTAAAGTGGCATGAACAGCAGCTTTGAAATCAGGTGTAGTCTCCTGTTGTTCCTAGACAGAACGAATAGGGATCTCTCAAGTTTTATCTCAAATTTTATTTAAGGTTAGCATACAATAATTCAAAATACAATAAATTTCTGTAAATCTTAGTGTACGTTTGTTTAAACATTTTACAAATAGAGTTACTTACTAGTTTTTTTAATTACGTGTAACTTGGAAATTGGCTGGGTCAGTAGGTTGTTCGAAACTGGCTGGTAGGATTCAAGGTAGACGCTAGTGAAGAAATCGCTATTCCGAATAAACAATTACTGTGAATGGAACATGAAGTTACTGAGCAAATGGTTCGAGGTGCAACCTCTGTGAATGGAACATGAAGTTACTGAGCAAATGATTCGAGATGCAACCTCGAAACGCCTATTCACCAGAATTCAGTTCTCGAAGAACATCCCCGAAAAATACAAACAAATCCTACTTTATGAGCCATCACTACTGCACAAATCATATAAGAGAACACAAAGTAACGAACTCAATAACTCATTATTATAACAAAAGAAGAAAACACAAAAAACAAACACAAACGAAAGTTGAAGGAAAATATCGACACACGTTCGTATCAGAAAAGTGAGGTTGACAAACATAGATAAGTTGACAACTACCGCAAATCAGCTGACAAGAGAACTACACTACTAGCATTGATAAGATACGGACTACTTGTTGACCAAGTCAGAGAACACCAAGGATTATAGGTTTAGTCTATAGTCGTTGCTTGTTGACTACTTGTTAAACGCATGCGCACAGAAATTTGGTTTTGGACGGAAACCTTATCTTCCCTTCCAGAGACCTCTTCAGGCAGAGACATATTAATAAAATAGGCTCCCTCTTCTGTGGCTCAATGATTAACATACGTGTGATAAATTCAAGATTTGAAGAAGAACACAGACCATACACGAAAAGAAAGAAGTAACTTAATTATTTGAGGTTAGGTAAATGATAATAGATATTATATGATAAATATGGATAATGATAATTCTGTAATATATGGCTTAGAATTTCAGGTAGATTTGCTATTTAGATACGAGAAATTATTTATCTCTACTCATAATATTATTATATAATTTCAGGCGAGAGCTTTAGCACCACAACTTGCAGAAACCGAGAAAATTAAATTTCTTATCGGAACACAATCTTTAAAACAGGCAAATAACCAGATACATTTAGTAGAATTTAATGAAGAAATATCCACAATAAAGACATCGGTATGTCAGATATGATAAAGAAAAAAACTGAACTGTGAAATTGTTTATACAAGACTTAAGATTGCACTAAAAATCATTTCAGTTAACCACTTTAGAACCTTCTCATTTTAGTACTATAGGTATTATATCTTAAGAACTTGAAGGTTTATTATGAATGATATAACGACATATTGTTTCATGACTGAAGAAATAGTGGCAGGTTTGCACAATAATAATTAATAATGGTCTCTTAAAGGTTTTTCATCATTCTGATGGTGAAATATGGAAAATAACCACAAGTCCAGTAGATTCTCTGAAACTGTCTACTTGCTACAACTTGGTAGCCAATGAAAGCAGTTGTACGATGAAAACAGCGATTTTAAAATTACCTGAAACTGAAAATCCAAATACTATTGAAAACCTAGAAGTCATTACCAATTTAGATACGTCTCAGTTTGGAACTGATATAAAAACCACCGATTTTCACCCAACAGAATCCAATAAAGCTGTAACTGTGACTGACAACCACATAGTTCTGTGGGATATATCAGGAAGTGATGGCAAAAGTATATTGAATATTCAATTGGAAGGGAAAAATAACCCTAAATTTACTACAGGGAAGTGGAATCCACACCAAAATTGCAACCAAGCATGTAGTGTTGATACTAATTACTTCAATTGGATTTATTTTTGATTTGTAGTTGACGACGGCTACAGAAACTCACTTAAAAACGTATGATATAAGATCAGGGGACCTAGCGTGGAATATAGATGGTGTGCATAGCCAATTATTACGAGACTTGGACTACAATATGAATAAACAATATCATATTGCAACGTGTGGCGATGATGGTTTTGTTAAAATCTGGGATTTTAGGCAAACTAATCAACCAGTATATTCAAGAAGTGATCACTCCCATTGGTAAGTGCTATATATTAAATTACAAGTGCATGATTTTAAGTTACAATTGATCAATTCAGTTGCATCGGCTTGTTGATTTTCAAATATAAATTGGATCTGCATATCGTCAGCGTAGTTGTGATTATCACAGTGATTACCAAATTTGTGAAAATGATATGTAAAATTGAAAACAACCGAGAAACAGGCCCGAGAATGGATCCCTGAGGGACACCTAGTAGCAATGGTAATCACACTGAAAATTTAGAATTATATATAGTCCTTTGATTTCTTCTGCTAAGAAAACAGTAGAATAATTCAACTGAACTATCTGAAAAATATTTTTTTTTCATAAAAAAGGAACTTTCAAATGCATTTTGAAAAATTGCAATCTGTTAATTAGGAGAGCCGAGAGAACTTCAATCCAAAAATTCGCGATCATATGCGATTCACCCAACCAAAAACAGATACCGCCTGGACTAATGATATAAATAAAACAGATTTCTCTAATGTAAATACTAACTTGCAAAATTGACAGTTAACCTGTAAAAGTTTTATAAGTTTGTTTGCTTGTAAAAATGAACTTTTCTTTAGGGTATGGTGTGTCAGATTCAACCATTTTCATGATCAGCTGATATTAACTGCAAGTTCTGATGCAAGAGTATTAATTTCGAGCGCCGCAAGTGTTAGTTCCGAAAATAATAGTGACTCATGTATCACCGATGAAAATGATGCATTGGACTCAAAACAAATGTGAGTTTATTACGTACACTACCACACCATTATAACTTCATTTCGGAACTTACAAGATCTGCAATAAAAGTCCTCCAATATATCTTCAACGTTAAAAATGCTTAATATTCTGAATAATATTAACAATAATGTAATTTAAGGTTATCAGATGGTCCTTTACAATGGTGTGAGCATGAAGATAGTGTGTATTGTGCAGAGTGGTCACCAGCGGAGCCATGGGTTTTTGCATCTCTTAGTTATGATGGTAGATTACTAATTTCTCGAGTAAAGAAGTCTCTAAAATATCAAATTATGTTATAAAATATTTGTATATATTTAAAATAATATTTATTTATAAGTACTTGTATTGCATTCCATTGATGACCATTTTATTTTATATTAATTTTGAGGGTAAATGCTTTAAATGCCTACAACTTATCTATTTGTGTGGGCGTTGGAACTACAGGTTTAAAAAATAAAATGTTCTTTAAAATATTTATTTACCTAATCTTCAACATCATATTTAGTCGTTTTAACAACATGTTTAACTAAACATTTCTGAACAAGTGGTAGGATATCGATGCAGGCCTTTTGCAGAATTTTTATACAATCATTCAAATCCTCTATTGATATATTCCCTGATTGGTAAAACTGAGAAATTTGCTCATGCATGTGAAGCATAGATATTGTAATAGTTCCATGACTACTATCTTCACCATATATTGGTACTTCGCATAACCCTTGTTCAAGATAATTGGGATCTAAGAGTCTAACATTTTGTTGTATACTTAAAGTAACAGATGTAATTAAATCATACATTGGTACACCGGCATGCGAGAGGGCTAGCCCTGCAGCTGTAATAGCTGCGCTTAAGGCAGATCCATCATTATGTAAAACCAGAGCATATATATCTACTTGAAAATTAGGAAATTCGTGTCGACAAACCGTCGATTCTAGTGCTTGTTTCATTATTGCGCTGTATTGCTTTTCTTCTGAGTCTTGTTGGTGCAAGCGACGCTTCATACAACTGAATGGCGCAAACTTAAATTCACAGTATATTTCTCCCTTTAGAGAGTAATCTGCCCGATTCGGAATTTCTCTGGGATCAAACACAGACACTATAACTTTTGTTTTACCTACTTCTATATATGCTGAACCCTTCGCTTCGTTTACGACACCAGTCTTCATGACTAAAAAACAATACTGCCATTAATTATATATATTTTCCATATTTAAGTCCTTACATATTTTTCTGTGCTCTTGTAATTCTCTGTTATCGGCTCTTTTTTCATGAACTACCACCTCGGAAAACTGTTGCGATAGAGATTTTGTATTTAATTTTGTAAATAGAGTGTATGGTACCGTTTCTTCCGGGCCATTTATTCTCTTATGATCTATCGGCATGATTAATTCATTAATTATACAAATAAATTAACAAACCATAAACACCCTTAGGTTATAATAGGTTAGGTCAATGCAATAGCATCCACTGAAGAAGAAGAACATTCTCATACCATAGACAAGTACATTTTTCTTCTTCTGTTAATCTATGACTGGAATGAGGTGCTCGGCTGATTGAAGGATACGAGTCCTTCATCCAACGATTCTATCAGAGACAGATTTTTATGTCATTGATTCTATTCAATTACTATAATAGTCATTGGATTCTACTTATACTATTCTTACGTTACCCGCATACATGCACCATTTGTCAGAACTAAGTGGGTTCGAGCTAGTAAGTCCGGTCATGCATACAGTTATTAGTTCGAACTAACTTTGTTAGCTCGGTCTTAGTAAGCTCGAGCTAAATATTACCACTTATTATACATGCACCGTTTAGTCCGGACTAAGTGGGTAGTGGGTTCGAATTAGTAAGCCCGGTAATGTATACGATTGCTAAGTTCGAACTAACTTTGTTAGCTCGGTCTTAGTAACCTCGAGCTAAATTATGCGCTAGCTCTTTTTGTCCGGTTCAAAAAATCATGTATGTACACATTTAGCTTGTAATTCGAACTATATTGGACGTTGCCAACTTTTAGGTGAGAAACATTACAATACAAAACGCACAAAAGTCAAAGGTGATGGCTATCTTCAGTTGATTATAACGTGTCATGTATACAGACATGTAAAAGAGACCTAATTTGACGCATGTTAGTTCGAACTAAATTTAAGCTGTGGGAATACGTGGTAACTACTTTTTCAGTTGTTTGGTCCTCCACTCCCTCTTAAGTAATGCTTTCAGTAATAAGTGCAGATTTTTTTTCAAAAATATGCCTTTTCAACCGGAATAAATATGCTGGGTGCTTTTCTTAAAATATTTAAGCGAGAGATGTAGAGGACATGTACTTAAGACATAATAATAAAATATTTTTGAAGAGTAAATTTTAAAATTGTTGCAAATCAAATAACAATCAGCATTTTAGTGGCTTCTTCCTCTCACCACACTTTTTAATCCGGAGGCCCGCATGCGCGAATTGTTGACGATGGCAGATATGCTTTTGTGATTACATAATATTGTGTATTTGGTTTCTAAGTGTCTCAATATTAGACAAAAACTGTTCTCAAAAGTACTGCCGCTTGACTATTCCTATGGGTGCAAGAGTCTACTTTTCTATTTTTTCCTTAAATAGTAGATGACTATAATAATGAGAAATCGTTTGCATCCGACAGATGGCGCTGTAACCAGTTCACACATAAAGTCCCTTACAGTATAAAGTACTGCGAGTGGCACTGAAGTTAAATTAGAAGTTGTTTGCATCCGATAGATGGCGCTGCAACCAGTTCATAAGTGTTGCCTACTCATTAGGGAGTAGTAACCTTCCCAAGCGTTTCGTGACGCTGTTTTGCGGGTCCACGACAATACCAGGGATATTTCATTCTACGTTAGTACTATATTTTCTATGCTGGTAATACTTACCTTATTTTCTGGTTGTCAGAATTTGATTATCTAATAGGTAAGATAGAATATTTTTTGTTAAAAATAATTACCGAATCTTGTCTTTTACCGTAGATATTCAAAAACTTTCTCAACTATGGCTGTAAGCTTTGTCCAAAAACGCTTCATGGCAAGTGCATTGCAAAGGTGGGCCTACAACTTATCAGGGTTTAACAAATATGGTCTGTGGAGAGACGATCTTTTATACGAGGATGACGATGTGGCGGAAGCACTAAAAAGAGTGCCACAAAACATAATAGATGAAAGAAATTATCGTATTTTGAGAGCTACGCAGTTGTCAATTCAAAAAGATGTACTTCCTAAAGCACAGTGGACGAAACTCGATGAAGACAAACTTTACCTTACCCCTATCGTTAAAGAAATTATTAAGGAGAGGAAAGAAAGAGAGGATTGGAATAAAACTTACTAAATAAAATTGTATATGTAGTGCAAAACTGTGAATCTAAATTACGTTAATATAGATAATTCTAGTAATATTTGCGTTTATAATTGTTAAACTGGTACTCGAGAAATTTTAATACCTCAAGTGACTTATTTGAAACAGTTTCTGAAAATTATTTTCAGAAACTTTAAATTAGAATTAAGTTGTTAAACCTTCAAATCGGTATATTGATTTTAATAAGAATAAAGTATACCAATATTTATTGTCTTCCATTATATAGTCTATATTATGACTGCTCAATAATTTGCAGTAGGTAAATTGTTTCATTTAAAATAACATTACGAAATTTATATAGATTTTCATAATACGACCAATATTTTGTTTACAACTATATATCGATCTAGATGTAATGTAACATAATATAAAAAACAACACATGAAAGATCTACTTTATTCCATCCAGGTATATACATTTTTTAATTAAAATTACCTGTAGTAGGAAATATGCCAGAGAAAGCCGAGGTGAACAATTCCCCCAGTGACGAAGAATAATGTACCAATGAACCTGTTTAAAAATTAAAATATTTTCAGTTATAAAATGTTTCAAGTATAAAAAATCATAAATACTCGTTTTTAGAAATTCCAGTGACATTGTAGAAAATTTAATTTTGTAACTGTATAATATAAAGTTTAATTGACGTATTTGGTTTACTTCTCTTGTCAAAATTATCTTTTTTAAATTAATAAACAACAAAAAATTACATTTTAAAAATATATAGAACGTAGCGCACGAAAAGGGTTACTATGAGACCAAATACTTGTCAGGTGACATCTGCTGTCATTAAAAATTTCTCAATGATAAGATATTTGCCACACTCTAGCCTCTTGTAAACTATGAGTCAAGAAACTAACGATTGGGACTTTGAAAATGCTTGGCAAGTAGGAAGCTCAGCCGTAATTCCAGCGAGAAGTCCAAAGAGAGATAGAAAACCTTCACAAATATTCACATAGTGGGCAACAAAAAAAGTTATTTATAAGTTTACTTACTGACTGCCTCCTGATCCTGGTAAGTAATCAAATTAGTATCAAATTACCTGACCCGTTACGAATATATCACATAGAAATAGTGGTAGAAATACTCTTGGCTGAAAATACGTTTAAATAATCTATATCCACAGAAGTAAAATAAATTCGTTTTATTTAAAAATAAACAAAGCACGACAGTTGTAGGAGTATGTAAACTATGTAAATGAGATGATTCTTATGCTAGGCTAAAATTAATATACAATCTTATTATTACGTAGGTATAAAAATAACTAATAAGAAAAGGCACCAATGACCACATAACAATAAATTAAAATTAAACATACTAATTCTCGTCTTCTTCAATTTTAGGAGCCAAGTAGAATCGCAGATGGCCTAATTCAGGAATTTGGTATTCAACAACCAGTGGAACATTATCAGACATAGATAACTGCACTTGGTTGGTTAGAGGGGTTGCTTTCGTGAAAGAGTTCAGGTACTGACAAGCAAACGTTAACGTTACTGGTTCCTGCATTTCTATAGTGACAGACTCTTCTTCTTTATCAAAATTACTCGTTTGAGCAATTTTAACGTTGGCGCTACCAATGTCACCAGAGGTTGAAAACTTTACACCCTCCTTTGTACAAGAAATCACAATCGATTCACCAAACTGTGACAAATCACGACATATTCTTGCAAATTCTCCAGATGGCATCTTTATAACACAAGAGAAATCTGTTTCTGGGATACCAAGATGTTCCTGGTCCAGGTTCATCAACTTCATTTCATAATCAGAAATTTTTTCCTGTTTCTTAGCCTCGAACATGAAAGTTACTGTGTCGGCATCATCTTGCGCTTTTATCGTCACAGTATCATCGTTACTAGAACACTTAAAGATCTTTGACATGCTGCAACAAAAGAAAATGTTACCCGATTGCTAAAAATGTATAGAACATATAAAATATAAATATAGAAATATAGAAAACATATTCTTGGAAACATACCTGCCCAAGTTCATGCCCATGGTTAAATTCCTATCACATCTGTATTTATCAAACCCATCAGATCTCAAAGTTAAGGACACTAAAGAAACGTGAGAGTTATCCATAGCTTGTAACTGAATTCCTGATTCAGAGCAATCGAAAGAAGCCTCATTTAATAGGTCTTTAATGGCATCTAATACCTTTTTAAATGTAGCGCTGCTTACTAAACGGGCCTCGAACATTTTGAAGCTATATATGTTTGCACTATCGTTTTAAATGTACACGAACAATAGGTACCACGTAAGGACACGGGAACACACAAAGACTTTAACTTATAACAGAATGGCCGTGGCCGGTAAACTATGACGGGAGGGAAATTTGCGCGCCAAATGATTATAACCACAAAACACAACTATAAATTTATAACAGATAACAGAATGTGTGTTTTGTGTAGAAAACAGTGTATCGTCACAGTATGGTCCGAAACCCACCACAAATTGGTGTTGCGTTCTGAATTTAGCGGTCAGGTATCGTGGCGCGAAACCTATCAGCACACTTAAGGCTGGGTCACTTTAGACTGGTTAGTTTCGGCAGCCATGGGCCATGCAGTAAGGTTCTTACAGATATGTCGTCGGTGGCGCTACGGAAACGTAAACAACATGTTTAACATGTCAACATGAGAACATGTTTAAGGATGACAGTAGAGAGAATTGTTTAGGAATGCTTAAACGCAAACAAAGACGATGTTGAATTACGCCATGGATAAAATGAAGAGAAGAATTTGGAGCATCTGCAAGACTTTTGGAAGAACAAACAGGAAGACCCAGAATCATACAAAAGAATGTTTTTACATAGTCGGCTTCCAAGTTTCAAGAACTGCTGAATGTGGAGCTTTTGATATTCCCTTTTAATGATTCTAATGTTGCACTTAATCCAACACTATTTAAACCTTCTAGTAATTGAGGATATGTCGCATCTTTTGCATTTTTTTTAAGAATGCCGAGATGACGCATCCCACAAACAAGGGTAATTTCGAAACTTTTGTCAGATTTATTTGTTTGCATATTTTGAAAAAAATGAGAACAGAAAAATGTTTGGTATTGATAAAAAAATATGTTTGTTTTGTTTAAGGATTGATAACAAAAATGTTTTGTAACATAAGAAAACTAAACAAACTTCATCTTATCTATATTTGATCCTTCAGTTCTTGAATCAGAGCGTTGCAGGTTTCTACAATTATCACACCGTTAACAACAACGGTGCGGATATGCGGTGTGTGTCATGCGTTGTTTAGAAACTTTAAATAAATATTGTAGACTGCTATATGAATCCCCTGTAGCTAAGAAGCGTAAAGTTAAACGATCTTGGATAGGTATAGCTTTTCGAAATTGCGTGTCTTTTTTGGCAATTCTATGTCCCACAAGGCATATTAATTTTTCTAAATCCTCTGCAGACATTCCAGTAAAATTCTTAACAGTATTCATATGGATATGCATAGTATTTATTCGTTGTCCATATCTCTCAGTAATGTCGCATTTTCACGCCGTAAAAACAGGCGTCTCGTCAACATTTTTTTGCATTTCTTCTTTTTCGTGTTAGTTAAGAGCTTCTATAATTAAAAATGCACCAGCAGCCTCGATCACATTTTCCACGTCCATAGTTTATACCGAGGTTTGTACTCTACGACCACCAAAAACTGGTGAATACGGGAACATAGCAAACAGTACAAACACTACGAACATCACGAGCTTTTCTCACAAATGTTTGTTTGGTTCGTACGTGCGCGCTCGGTTCGTTCTCGTTCGACTAAATTGCTCAAGTCAATACGCACCTTAACAGCTGTGCTGTCAGCATAAATCTGCTACACTTGGCAACATTGAAGATTGGTACGGAGAATACATCTGTTTTCTGTGATCTATCGTCTCGTAAATCGTAAAGTTATAAGGTTGATTTTTATTTACCTTCAACAATATTATATTAGGTAAACAATTATATAACTGAACTTATATAAATTATACGTCATATCGTTACTATACATTTTCATTAGTTTAATTGTGTTATATTAAATATATTACCAGATATTACATAATATTTAAGGTTATCTTTATTTTAGAAGATGGGAGGACACGGGCACGGTCATCACGATCCCTACAAAATCCCCGATTACAAATTATATAAAGTGTCCGACGTTCCTGAATTATTAGCTGTGGAGAAAGCATTAGCTTCTCATGGCTTAACGGATCCTTGGCTGCGCAATGAAGTGTGGCGCTATGATGTAAAACAATGGGGCACCGAGAAACAACGTGGTAGATTGGTGTTCTTTAGGGGTTTCAAATATGGCTTTGCTGCTTTTGTCGCAACAGTTGCAGGTACGGCTCTATATGATAAACTATTTCCTAGTGAACATGGTCACGGAGATGGCCACCATTAAATGTGATTAGAATTTTTAAATTATATTTGTAGATTAAAACAATATTAGTACCTAAGTTGTAATTTTAATTTCACTGGAATTCAAGTATATTTAGCTCTTTCTCAGCAATTGTTAAATATGATATTATGCTGGTTATAATGTGAGCTCTTCCTTTTATATAATTAGCACTTTGCAGTTAAGAATAAGGTGAAGCAAAACCTATGTATTCTAGATGTACCGTACATTGATACCTTACCAACAGAATGTCATAAGTGATAATCTTGGGGAGACTGACAATTTTAAAGTATATTCTAAGGGCATGTCGGAGTAACCTTATATTAACCGTTATAATACCAAGGTGAATACCAAGTTACATTTAGATACCAAGCAGGTACAACGGTACCCCACACATGGCTTTAAATATGTAAATTGTAGACAATGTTTCTTAGATCTTTTTTTCAATATGTCTTGGACATGTTACGTAACATTGGACCTATGTAACATTTTCTTGGGCATATGTAATATCGCTGACATATTTTTTTGACATATGTAATATCGTCGTAATAAAACCCATTGTCAGATTATAATAAAAGAAAGGGGAATAAAAATTCCGAAGGCACCACGTTCTCTATTAATAAATTAATTACAAAGGTTCCTATCTTATTTTTGTACTATAGTTACCTATATAAAGAAGCTTCTGTTGAATATTTTATCGCCCTTCCCCATCACAGTTTCAAGTTGTTCAAGGTTCATGAGCAGACCTCAATTTTATTTCTAGTAAACTATTTCAACGACACCAAATGAAATACTACAGTTTCAATTGAGAGTTTGGAGGAGTAACTGGTTTTACCAATTTGCAATGACCGAAATGTTTCTATAGACACAAGAGTGGAAAGACACAAGTAATCTGAAAATAAAGAAAAGTGAAAATTGACATTGCATAATAGTTATTTATTTTATTAGTGGGATAAAGGCATTATTAACGTACGAATGCATTAAGTTGCAAGACGAGGGCGGTAGCCTTGTCAGTAACAGTACCCGTATGTTTAATAGCCTTTATCACTTGAATGAAATACAACATTTTATCTATGACTGCCCAGGATTGAAGAAAATTTAAGAAATCTGAATACGAAATTTTGCGTAAACCATGCAATTTTCATGTAAACAAAATTTTTGTAGTCCGAACTAAATTGTTTATTATTATTTTATTACCCAACTGAGTTAGATAATATTTCATTATCTAACTGAGTTAGGTAATGAAATACTACGTATCATCATTCACTTGAACTGAGAAAAAATATGCGTCATCTATTTCTTTTGATATAGTTTCAATTTTACTTTGCAATTTAATTTGTATTGTTTTTCATCATGGCCACGAAAAGCCAACTCTTGTTTTTTTTAAATACAAAACAGCGTCAACTCCATAAATCTCCGATTCCGATTGGCATGTCATTGTAAATTACTATTTAAAATTTTTATTATAAATAATAATTTCATACACCTATTACATTATTAACACGTTGGTTTGAAAAATACCCTCTATAATATATGAAAATAAGGGTGAATCGCCGCTTCACTTTTTTTGTATAAAAAATTTGAATCTAGTTTTAGAAATATGAAATTTCAGTCAGGGCTCAGACTTTTTGCTTTGACAGTAGTGGCATCGGAGGCGGTCAAGCAAATCATGGAAAATAGTACATATAAAATGACAAAAAAAAGACAGAATAGTACATAAAATGTATTTGATGTATAATTTTTAGTACACAATATTGTTTTATAGTTTAAAGTTGATAAAAAAACTGATAAATAAAAATAATAATTCTTATTAATACTATTTCAATTTATCTTTCATATTTACGATAAGGTGGTTCAATAAGTGACTTGAAACATTTATGAAGAAGTTCTAGGTTTTAGTTCATCATAGCAGGGCCTTAGGAATATATAATTCTTTTTTTGGGTGTTATAAAACTCATGGCCCTTGCTCCAGTCATAGCTAACGGCATAAGCAAAAATTTGTCCATTATGGTTGAATGTACAGCGCACTATCGGCTGCTCCATCAACTCCGAGGGCTTCAGTTTTGTACGAGCATCTTTATCCCAAAAGCTGAAGGAACCATCAGCACCTACGGTCGCTAACGTGCCATGGATAGGATGAAAGGCAATATCATTCACTGCATAAATATCTTGATATCCATTTGGTGTCCCATTGGAACGATGGCACTTGAAAGTAAAGTTGTCTTTAGGATTTGATGGATTAACGTACTGAATAGCTACTCTGCCTTCAACCGAGCCCAAGGCGTATCCAGTTGGTACTTTCTTCTTATCTCTGCAATAATACATAAAACTTAAAAAAGTAGTTTTCACTGTATTAATATCACATGCAATAATACTAAATAATCCAAACAAATGTGCAAACATTGTGATTGTGGGATATTTTAGGTAGTAAGGTTCAATAAAATGTTCTCTTTATGTATTTTCTGTTTCAAAATCACTGGTCAGGTTAATTTAAATTTACTGCCATGTCAATTTCATCAAATTGACTAGAGCGCCACATATTAGTCAACTGTTAATTAAATAAAAGCTGGTCAATTTTATGCTAGTGATGGGCATTACGACTGTTTTTAAAAAACTGTATCATACTGACTCCCTATACGAAATGAATTGTACTAAAATACTAGTATCCATATCTCGTATTACAGCGCAAGCGCCTTACATATTGTACTCTTTATATACGATGAACCAATACGCCTATACAAATGAAGCATACCGTTCCAAAATACTTGTATCCGTAGAGTTAGAACAGCGACTTACGTGAACACGCGCAGGTTCTACTGGGTACTGAGTAGTAAATAAATTTGAATTAATTATTTAGTTTTAGTTGTATTGGGTATTGCAAATATTGTAAATTGTAGCTACAATAATAAATTAAACGAACAATGAATAGAAGTAAAAGTTTAATATGGAGTTCATTGCTATACCTAGTACTATAAGGGCAGTAACTTATTCAGAAATGTTTGCACAAAAAAAGAAAAAATATGTACAACAGCATATTTCTGATATTAGATCTATCCCTCCAAATAAAATACTGAAAATAGATTTTCAATAAGTCAAAATGTTAGCTATGGATTACCAACCATTTAGTATTGTGGAAAGTAAACAATTTCAAATTTTTGTGAACATGTTAAATTTCGCTATTTCAAATAATTTAGTGTTACTGGTTTACAATTAAAGTGGCTGATGAACTTAGAACCACAATATAAAAGCCTCGGCCGTGACAGTGACGACAGATGGATGAACATCCATAAGTAACGAAAGTTACATATCAGTTACTATGAATTATATTGATGTTGAATGCGAAATGGAATCTTTTCGTTTGGATTGTTTTAATATTCTGAACAGCATACACTAAATAAAGTTCTCAAGCTGCTGCAAAGTTGGATGAAACTCTAAAACATTTGGGTGTTGACGAATTAATATTAAAGCAGGATGTACCAACACGATGGATTTCGAATTATGAAATATTTTCCAGGATTTTGAAAGTACGTGAGCCATTGATTTCTACTTTAGCCCTTGTAAATTTTGACCGTGCACAGTTATCTCAAAATGAGTGGATAGTGAATACTGAAGCTGCAAAGGTTCAAAATTTTTCTTAGAAATAACCGAAAAATGCATTGCCGCTTCAAAAATTATAGTTTGTAGTATTTTATTATTCCAACATTGACATCTACATGTACATCTAAAAGTAAAAAATATGCCAATCGAATGTCAAAATATAGTAAGTGTTATTATTATTAAATAACAAATAAAGAAACGGTTTGGCAATATTGAGGACACTGTTATTAGCTGAAGGTACCTTTATGATCCCTGGTTTAAAAAACATGATTTTGAAAGAGATATGAGCTAGAAGAACGCTAAAAATTCGATTATAAATATATGTAAATCAATTCCACTGGATGAAAATAAGCCATCAGAAAATTCGAGAGGTTGTAGAACAACTGTATGCAAAAAAAGAAACATCAATATGGGATGAATATGATAAAAAAACAGCACAAGTGAGAATGTTACTACATCGAGTATAGTAGAAGTAAATTTATACATCCAAGAACCGCTTCTAAAACGAAACAAATATCCTTTGGAATGGTGGGGAAGCCGGAAATTGGTATATCCTTGCTTATTAAAAATTATGAAAAAAAAAATTGTGTAGTTGCAACTTCTGTGCCTAGCGAAAGAGTGGACTTCAATGTGGACAGACTAAGTGCAAATTAAGTATCAAAACTTGTATATTTAAATTTTAATTTAAATTATTTCGATATCTAGTTTTTATTTCCAAAGATTTTGTTATTTTTTCCCAAATATGTATTGTTTATTTTTGTAGTTTATATTATGTTGAATTTATTAATGGATTTTTTGTATTTTTGCGCTTAGTTAAATAAACGAAGTACCTATGTTTTTATAAACCGATTGTTTATTATTTAACAACCGAAAGTAAATTTACAAATTATGACCAAATTAGTCCAAATTAAAAAAGAAATGCCTTACAAATGTGCACAGCCCAATTCTGATCTATACGCTATAACATTGTATTTATATTCTTATTTGTTATATATTGTAATTTTAATTTAATTTACGATATCCCCATTATTTCTAACTCAGCATTAAAATTAAATATTAATCACATAAAAAACGGTAAACGGCACGGGTAAACAGATGCGGATACGAAACCGTATTGGTTGCAATGATTCATATCATATCATACGTACCAATATAAAGAACCGTATTTGTTATACGGTTCATACAAATACCACACACCACTATTTTAAGCATATGCGCCTTATGGTCGTTTCAAATCTTATTCTCTATTACCTGATAATGGCAATATCAGTATATCAGAGCAAAAGCGAATGAATTATAGTTAATTATTTTTTTAAAAATGTATTATTCCAGTGTCAGTGAATTGGTTACCTTAGATTTTTAAAATTCGAAAATATTCACCTGAAAATAGCTACGCATCGATGTTGATACTTTAAGGGGCTATCCAATTTTTTGTACTCTTGTGGTTTGCCTTCTAACTGATACACAATTATCTGACGACCCGCAGTGCCTACTACAGCCATTGGAAAGTCCACATCGGCGCAATAACAACGTTCGGGCAAATTAATACTCATCATTGGATTAGGGCTACGAGTATCCCAAAACTTTAAAGTTTTATCCCAAGAACCAGTCATTAGGCATGAATAATTAGGTGCCTTGATCCAATGGCATGTTTTGATAGGAGCATCATGTACAGCGACTTGGACTACTTGGTTGCTTGCTAGATCCCACATTTTGGCTTGCTTATCGCATCCAGCCATGAAGACCTAGGGCAAAAAGTTATTCAGAACACATCTAGCAGTAAATTTCAAGTGCTTCATTTAATAACAATACAAAATACTATTATATTAAAAATGTTAATGCATCAACAAATATGAACTTTATAATTATAAAATACTAGTATTTACCTTTGTTCCATCGTCGCTCCATGCTACGTCTAAAACAGGACCACCGCATGCCTGCATAGATTTAGGAACACTCGTGCCATTCTGTTCAATCTCCCAACATCGTACATTATTATCCCAGCTGCCAGCAATTAAGAAGTTTTGTGGTATTGTAGCTGGAGAAAATTCTAAGGAACTGATTGAATCATCCGGGGGCTGGGCAACTTCAAAATCTTTCATAGGGTTAGCCGAACTCGGGGCGGTCGTACCGCCGAAACCACCTAAGGAACTTTGATTAAACATAGTGGAAACTATTTTTCCATATAAACTGTTGTTGGTTTATAAAAATTACTGAATATTTAGAAATATATTAATTTGGGCACATTCGAGATTAAACGATTTAGGTTCAGGTCCTAAGGACAACCAAAAAATAATACAACACCATAGAATGCAAGCACGCACTGACGACTGACCCTGACTTTTTATATATTTCTGATCAGTGATCTGTGGCATTGACACTGCAGGGTGCTGTAGGCGATCACAAATAGTACAATTAACACAAATCACAAAACAATCTTCGAGAGTTTTGTTCTTTCCAATCTTCGAGAGTACTCCCGCTTCTTTGATCTAGTATATATCTGTGGTAGCCTCTGACCATAGATAAGACTTTCGTGATGATAACTAGGAACCATAACACACGTTAACCATACCTCGATGTGTTGTGAGCGTAGCGGTCAAGTGTGACGTCAGAATTAAAAACAATCCAGTAGGTTGTAATGTAACGCTGTGACAGCTTGTCAGGCCTAAATAACCTACTATAAAATGAACTACAAAACCAGTTGCGTAAAATTTTACTTTTCGTAACTGGTTGTGAAAAAAGTGTAAGACATTTCCTAACGTCAAGGGTTTTGGAAAGTGTCGCTTTAAATGTCAAAATTGTAGAAAAATACTATTAATACATGAATGTGAAAAAATATTGTATGATACACGTGTCAAAAAGCATGGTTAAGGCACACATATGAATTGCAGAACTCGCTTCGCTCTTTCTGAGCTTTCAAATGCGTGCCTTAAACATGTACTTTTTACACTTGTATCATAAATATCTAAGTACTAGACTCGTATAGTTGCAAAAATATAGACCTTAAATAAATGATACAGATCAGATCTTATAAACTACAACTTTAACTTCCTATATTTTAATCAATACACAAATGTACCTATACCTTCACCTAACCCACATTAAAAACATTAATATCTATAAAACATATTGTTTATATAAAAATTTAAAGCCAGTGTTTGATACTCAATAAATAATAAGTCTGTGCGGCAATTCTAATTAAATTTAACATAGTATCTAAATAGGTATACATAAAACTAATCCGAAGGATTCTGGACTACTATTAGAATAAATTCCTTATCTGGTGCCACCATAATTTCATGCTTTTTCGATCTGATCCTTAAAAACGTGAGATCATTTGAAGGATCTAGATCACGTACCACACTTCGAGCTTTATCCGACAGGGAACTTATTAACCCCGCATACTGCACGGTCGTAGTATTATCTAGAGTCGTTTTAATTGGAATGCCTAAAAATCACATTATTTATTAATATAAATAGGTGTCAATCGGATACACCATGCATATACGTGGATTTACCTTCGGAATTTACTACGATTGTCCCTACAACACCTTTGTGGGACTGAATGCGTTTCATAGTTTCTTCTACTTCGTTTGACTACAATATAGTAATATGCTTATACCTAATATTTTCAAAAATTTCTTAAAGAACTTACCATTTTGTATGTTATGAATCACTCCTCTAAACGGTAAAAAGGGATTTGCTCATGAAATGAAGATGAAAGATTATGTCAAATAAAATTTTTATTTACAGCTTTGACAGTCTCCACAGAGTTTTGTTTTCTCCAATGATCTCGGTTATCTGCGCAAAACATAAAACATCTACAAAGGTTATCTGTACCATAGAGTAAATGCTCGCTGTCTGTAATCTCTTGTTCCGCATGTTCGGCTCTCATATACTTTGAGGCTAGCAAAGTGTAAATTGAAAGAAGAAGAGTTAGTTGTTTTATTTTCGAAAAGGCACACGCACAGAGACAACCTAAAACCTAACCTCAAGTATTCCATGAAGTTTACAATATGAGTCGAAATAAAGAACTTATTTCGAAAATAGGGTTGCGTTTAGATGGCAGAAGAGCTAATGAATTACGTAGAATTCGTTGTAAATTAGGCGTTTTTACAGAGCCAGATGGGAGTGCTTATTTAGAGCAGGGTTTGACCAAAGTATTAGCTGCAGTTTATGGACCTCACCAGGTATCTGATTGTATTGTAGGTGACTTTAAAAAGGAAGTGTTGAAATTTAATTTGCAGGTTCGCAATAGATCAAAAGCACAACATGACGCTGCTATTGTGAATTGTCAGTTTAGTATGGCTGTTTTTTCAACAAATGAAAGGAAGCGTCGACCTAGAGGGGACAGAAAATCGACGGAACTCTCGATGCATCTACAGCAAGCTCTTGTAGCTGTTATAAAGACAGAATTATATGCTTGGTCCCAGATAGATGTGTACGTTGAGGTTTTGCATGCTGATGGAGGTAAATCAGTACTTTTTAAATACAGTAATTTCTTCCCAATATTAATAAGTATGATTTAAAACATATTTTTAGGTATTTATCCAGCTTGTGTGAATGCAGCAACTTTAGCACTAATTGATGCTGGAATCCCTATAAAAGAATATGTTTGTGCTTGCACTGCAAGTTTAGCAAATAACGATATACCCATGTTAGATATTTCACATCAAGAAGAAATTATAGGTGGCCCTACTTTAACAGTTGCCGCGCTGCCAATGTCTGGAAAAATAGTTTTAATGGAAATGTCACAAAGGTTTCATCTAGATCATTTGCAGAAAGTACTGAATAAGGCATTACAGGGTTGTAAGGACATTAAACAAATCTTAGATGAAGCGGTGCGACTACACGTGAGGGATGTTGGATGCTCAACAGGATGGGCTAGTACGAGTTAGAATTTATCTCAAAACTTGTTATTTTATAAAAGGTAATTGAGGAATTATTGCGGATTGAATAAATCCGAAAAGGTATTTTCGTAATTTTAAACAAATATATTTAATTTAGGATATATTGTATTCAAATAATTAGATATCAAATATAATTTTATACGAATAATATCAATATTTAGAAAACTGCTGTTTTAATTATTTTTATCCTAATTCTTGAAGGGAAAACTTTTCTATAAAAATTTTGTTTTTGCTACACTGGTACACTGTTAAAATTGTTTGGTTTTGGTACACTGTTAAAATTGTAATATATCGGATGAAATTCATAGTTTCAAAAACTGGTAGAAATAATAATAGCAAAAGCATTATTAAACCGAAAAGTTACCACCCCGTAAATGGTGTGCTTCATCCCCACTGTAAAAGTTGCAGGTAACTTTCTTGAACTGAGAATAGGAGAAAATTTATTTATATTTAAATAACTTTATTTCTTTTAAATATATTTTTCACATATAAAGGAAAACTATAAAATAACATAAAAAAGAATCATAAATGCTTATATAGCTAGATGTTTAAAAAACTTATTTACAATATTTTTAGCTATCCCACAATATAAAAATAAAAATACATAAATTTTTTTAAACACGTGTAAACGAAAACAAAATTATCTGATAATCTAAAATATTTTTATTTTTATCCATCTTTAATCCTTCCATAATTAAAACCGATGGTTTTAATATCCTTTCAGCGGTGTTTGGCTACTAAAGATTTATTTAATCTGCTGTTGCATCAGGATGTCTTTCCAAAATCATAGCAACACCCTGAAATGAAAATTAAAAGTGCCTCACTTGTATGTAACATACAGCATGTCTACAAAAACTATTATAAAACGACAATTGCTTAAAACCTACCTGTCCTCCAGCAGCGCATGCGGCTACAAGTCCAAACTGTCCGTCTTCTCTAACCAGTCTGTTTGCTGTGTGCATTGCAAGCCGTACGCCAGTGGCAGCGAATGGATGTCCAATAGAGAGAGAACCTCCCCAGTTGTTGAATTTACTTAGTTCTGGGGCTCCTACCTTGCTACTTCTCTTCATATACTTCTGTGCAAAACGATCACTGTCCAACGCTTTAAAGTTGGCCAAAATTTGTCCCTAAACAACAGTTTTTAACTTTATATTGTTGCAAATGAATAGAATTATTGCAAGTTATATAAAAATCCCTATCAACAATACCTAAAAAAATTACAGCTATTAAGAGCTACTAAACGTCCAATTTTAAAATATTTTTTTTGAAAAATGTATTACTACTGAGTGCCCACTTATCTGTAAGTTACAGATACAGAGCACTCAGCGCGTCCTTATTGAATAGTTTATCTATTAGACTACCTGTGCAACATCACTTACCGCGAAAGCCTCATGGAATTCCCATACAGCAATGTCCTTCATTGTAAGCCCTGCTTTTTCTAGAATCAAAGGCGTACCATAAGCTGGTCCTAACAGCAACTGATCAATGGGATCTTGAGATACATACGTGAAGTTTCTTAGATAAGCTTTTGGTTTAATTCCCAGTTGCTTAGCTTTGGATTCGGTGGTAACAATGCAGGCCGATGCACCGTCAGTCTGCAAAGGCGTCACCGTAACAACCTATCGATTTTATTCCTGTGTGACTTACCAGAAATGATGCATTGGCAGCTGTAACTGTACCATGAGGCTTGATGAAAGCAGGCTTCAAAGTTGCTAGTTTTTCTGGAGTGGATACACGAATTCCGTTGTCTCTTTCAATAGGTTTTCCTTGTCCAGGTAATTGAACTGGTATCAAATCAGTCATATATCCTTTCTCATACGCTTGTTGAGCGAGTGTATGAGAGCGAATGGCAAAGTCATCTTGTTCTTTCCTGGAAGCCTCAAAAGCAGCAGCTAGTCGATCAGCAGAATGACCCATGGTCTCTCCAGATGAGAACTCCGCCACAGCTGGCAGTTCAGGGACAAAGTAATCTGGTCTGATGGAAGCTAGAAGGCCTAATTTTTGCTGCAGCGTTTTTGCTTTGTTTGCCCTGAGCATAAGATTTCGCATTTTTCTGTTGTGTCTAATAGGGATGTCGGACATAAATTCTACACCTCCACAGACGATCAGTTCATACACTCCACTGTTGATCAAACCAATGGCTGCGAAACAGGTTTAAATGTTATTTGTAAAAAATTGCAACTCTTAAGATGGTCACTTCTAGCAGACGTACACTAGACGGCTCCACCAACAAATTATTTTAAAGATGATAATAAATTTAAGGGAACTAATTTCATTACCAATGAAAGGTTGTCAGGGTTTAGCATTTGTTGGAGCTCCGGATGATTTAGTTTGGTTTGAAAATATTTGTTAGTTTACGAGAATTAACATTTACTTTAAAAAACTTTTTTTTAGATCAAATCGATTTATTTAAAACATGTCACCCGGAAATTTTAGGTTTTCTAAAGGTGCTTAATAAAATTTAAGTCTCAAAATGGTTAATACCTATTTAAATGGATCATGTTTGAAAATCCTAGGCATTCGCCGGCATCACAATCTGAAAATAGGGTGCACACCTGATGAGTTTAGAAATTAAAATGCGTTAACTTTGGACACTCTCTAACAGATGGGGCTCGTCTTGCTTAGTCCAGATTATTTTGCCCTGACGTTAGAAGTGGATGAGGGTACTTATCATGACATCAAATACAATTTTGAAAACTAATAGTCTTATTCCAATTAACTTGATGTTAAACTATTTGTAATGGTTAACTGTTAAACAGAGAAATTTTCTTTGGACTATGATACGTGTCTATGAAATTTTAAACAATTTAGCACCACCGTATTTTGAGTAATATGTTGTCTATCATAGGGATATTCATGATACTAGAAAATAATCGATTGTACATAGCTAGACCCCATTTAAATGGTACAATGAATTTAATTTTTTTGAAGGTTTTAACAAGTACAATCAACTACTGACATTTATCAAAACGCAACAACCAAGATTCAACAAGTTTCTGTTTCTTGTAAATTTTCTTTGTTGTAATCAGACTTCATCTTATTTTTTGTATAGTGTATATATTGTGTATTAGGGTAACCTATTTAACCATATTCATAGACAGATATAGGGAATCTTGCAGGTACACTACAGGAAGTCGTAAAATACAAGGCTTATCGTTACAAACCAGTAGAAACATTCCAAAATGCCGGTTATATGCAACTAATTCTAAATAAATATTTACCTGTTGTTATAGCAACATTTGAGGATATGCAGGCCATTGTGACAGTATGGGAAGGGGTTTTATCACTGTATCCAGCTGCAAGAGATGCTTCTCTAGCAATATTTGATGTCTTCACCTCTTGGATAACAGTACCATATATGATATATTCCACGAGTTCTTTAGGAATACCAGTTTTTTTAAGTATACCACTGAGAAAAGAAATTCATTTTTATGACTTACATTCTCAACGCAACATCATTTTACTACTTTATTATATACTATAATCGTCAAACTAGAAAAAAGTTGTAATTTCACAAACATTCGCATAGAGCTCAAAAAAATTGGGTACAGTCTTAAATACACTATTACAAATGAAATGTCAGTCCCCTTTCTTCTGCTAAAAACTTTATTCAAGGTCAAAAAAAATAGTTTTTCCCATATTTATCTTAAAACGGTAAGTGTTATCGTAAAAATAGGTAAGAGAAGAGTTCTAGATTATGCAATTGTCTATAAAAATTCTTCAGCTAATAAAAAAAAATACTCATGAATCTGTAAAAATTTTTTTTGCGCAAAGCCATTGTGCTAATCACTAAATTTTCAGCTCTCCAAGACGACATTAACTTTTGGGACACCCTGTATATCTATACATAAGTACCTACTTATCTATACTTTTTACAGCTTTTTAAAATATTTAAATATCGACTGTCACAGCTTATACTCTATTAATTTAAACATTGCAGTGGTGGGTTGGACTTATAGAGCCCGATTTAGAAAGGGAAAGTAGCAAGTGTATTGCAGGTTGCTTATTTCCAGGCGTTAATGGCATTAACCATGAGGTTTAATACTTGTCTACATATTACTAGCTGTCAAAAACTCACAAAACACAATTCAATAAATATCGAAACGCAATCAATAAATAAATGTCCAGTTATGACCCATACTTATGAAATAAAATAAACAATGAAAATGAAACGTAGCGCTTTAGAAACTCTTCCCACTTGTGTAAATCTGCCTGTCGTGTACGTCAAGCATCAGTGCGCATTTTGATCCCTATCCTGGCCACGCTGCAAAGTTTAAGTGAACAGAGTATGGGTAGGTTTGTTTTTAAGTAAATTAAATTTTAATAGCATTTTTTTTACCTAAGAGCATATTTCGCTAATTCGTGGGGCATGAGTTTGGAATAATCAGTTCCAGACATCAAGAAAGGTGTACGGACACCATCTAATAAAACAATATTTTCTCCAGTTTTCGGGGCAAGACTCTTCTTTTGATTTGCTTGTGTCCCAACGGAGAACGCCCTAATACCATCTGAAAGTATTAAATATATTTACAAAGTTGAACTTTGCACAGGTTGTAATTTTAAGAGAAGAATAAAAATTAATATTAAACCCAATATTAATTTACTTACTTAATTGCTGTGCGGTCAGTCCTTTAGCAGCCGGACTTCGTACCATATTCCTAGCTATGTATAAAGCCATTGTTAAATAAAATAAAACACTAATAAGTTACTTTAAACTAATGAAATTAATTTGTGAACAACAAGTAGACTTTGACCCAACTCCTGCAACAATTCACTCCACAAACATCTGTGAGTGCACTCACTACTGCCACCAGTATTCTATATTACTGAAAATTCCCTACATTCAACCAATCAGTTCTTCTTCATTCCTGGGTTTAAATTGATGTATTTGTGTTTCCAACTTCCAACCACAAAATACCTACTTAGTTCTAGCTATCAAATTAATTTTGGGTTAGTTCTTGTTTTTGCTAAAAAAGTTACTAATAATCACTATGAAGTGAAAACAGATTGAAATAGTATAACTCTACAGCATCTCAAAGTACCAGGTACAAAGTGCAAGAGGTAATAATGTTTATCTGTTTTTAAAGTGGAGTTTGACCTGCTATGGAGCTATTTTTACTTTTTTGCCAAAAATATTCACACAAATAACCATCAGAAACTGTTTTACACAGAAACTAAACTGTTGTCAGTTGGATAGGTATATCAGCATTTCTCTATTATGAATGATCAAACATTTCATCATAGGTATATTACAGTTATAGAGAATATGTAGGTAAATACTTAATTCTTGTGAATATTTATTGCGTAAATAAAAAAATAAAAACAGTTGAAATTGTCAAGAAACAAGAGTATACGGTGCACAAGTTAAAAATTTTATTAGAGTTTCCTGAGTTTTATAGGTATATAAAATAAAATTATAGAGCTAGATAGGATATAGGTAGGTGTACCTTTATAACCTGAAGATTTTCAATAATTGCATGCTGCGGTTGGTTAATTAGGGCAGAGGTTCCTCCTAGTATTTGATTAAAACTATGATTTAGTTTAGGAGATAATTAGAAATCTTAGTTATCCATGGAAAAAATCACGATATTTTTTCCATTAGAGGATATATGAAAGTACAATTTATATATTTGTTGCCTTTTTATTTTGATACTTAATATAATATTATATCTATTGTCTGTAACAGTCCTAACAGACATATATGAGAATGAAAAAATGCCGCATCGTCAAAGGGGAATCCGATGTCTTTGCTGAGCAGCGCGAGCCGACTTTGATCTCGTCAAAGCGGCTACGTCAAAGCGGCTACGCTTTGACGAGATCAAAGTCGGCTCGCGCCGCTCAGCAAAGACATCGGATTCCCCTTTGACGATGCGGCATTTTTTCATTCTCATATATGTCTGTTATAAACTATACCTACCTATATTAAAGTTTATACAAGGTGTGTAAATAATTATTATAGTTATAAATATACATACTATGAACACACAATATCTCACTCAGATTACGCGACGTTTTTAAATAAAATAAATAGGCAACAAGCAAAGAGCAGAATTTGAAATGTCAACATTGTCAACAGCGCACTCCCGGTAATCTTGTTCGCTCATTGGTTGTCGTAAGGCCGTAAAACGGAATAACCATGAAAGTTGGTCATCTTTCTACGGGGGGACGGAATACGATAACCGGATAAAATAATTTATAAATGGTTTAAAGGAACGTGTATTGCTGCTTTCTACGGAAGGGCAGGCGGGCGGACGACAATTTAAAATCCCGTAGGGTAATTCTGGCGCTTCAGCATTACGCACTACCGTGATTTATTCACATAGAAGTTATATATGAAAATACTCGAGAAACATACATACATTATGCATTATTATAATTATTATCTAAAGTACATAACATGAATAGTATTATAAACAAAATGTCTCACTCGGATTACTCGACGTTTTTTTATAATAAACAGGCAACAAGAACAAGCAACGAGCCGAATTTTAAATGTCAAAATTGTCAACAGCGACAACAGCGCACGCCTGTAAACATGTTCGACCATTGGATGCCGTAAGGCCGCAACGGAATAATCATGAACGTAGGTCATGTTTTTATGGGAGGACGGAATACGGTAGCGGGATAATATAATTTATAAATGGTTTAAAGGAACGTGTTATTGCTGAACTTTCTACGGGAGGGCGGACAGACGGCAATTTATAAATCAGGATTTTGGAGTCGTCTCAGTTCTGCGAAGAAGGCTCGAAAGGCATCCTTTAATTCATGGGTGGTTTATGGTGACCTTAATTTTGAAGGCGGCATCTTTATCTTTGGCCATGCCCTAAATGTATGCGTGTGGAGCGGTGAGGCCGGTGACGATCTAGCGAATGTGCAGGATAAGGGAACTCAGTAAATCATGATATGATTTTGTTTGTAAAATATCCCTCATGTTATCTGTAAACTAAGTTTCAACGCTGTCTTACTTTCGGATTTTATAAAATCTGCTCAAAACGCGTTGCTTATTGTTGTTGTTAACTGTGTTGGAACCTTCCTTTTCGTTGGCCGCACAATACACTGCTAGTATCTCTGAATTTTGTAACACTTTTAAAATTACGGTATTGGAGAATGTTTATTAAACTGTTGTGTGAATTAATCACACACGTATCGCAGACTTGCACCATTGCGTCGCCCGAGAAAAACTGTTTCCTCTGTATTTAACACCATGTTTAACACTTAAGCAGAGAACACTACACATAAGACATAAGCTCTACTACTTATTTTTATTCCGTTAACGCACTTCAAACCTAATTATATGAACATTTGAAAAATAAAAAAAATATATTTGCTTCCTAGTCCCAAACGCGACGCTTATGCTTGATGTTCAATAAAACATCAAAACCAACAAAATATGGAATATGATTTAATATTCTTAAAAAAATGGCTTGTTACTAATAAAATGTTATTAAATGCTAAAAAGACCAAGTATGATTTTACATTAGAGAAAAGCTGGAAATACGAAAAAGATATAATATATCACCAGCTCAATTGCAGTGTGGAAACGGAATGTGCCTGTCACGTTATAGGTCAAATATCTAGGAGTGACCTTTGATGAACATCTTACCTGGAAACCTCATATAGAAAATACTAGGAAAAAACTTTTAGGCATCCTTGCAAAATTTAAGCATGCAGCAGCTATTATGCCACATCATTTCTTAAAAATGATGTACTATGCATTGGCACATTCTGTTCTCACATATGGAATTGTGATATGGGGCGGAACGTATATAACAAACATTAAACCACTCCTTACCCTGCAAAAGTCATTTATAAGAATAATGTGTAAAGTACCTAGAGAGCATCCCTGTCAAGAACTATTTACCGCCTTAAATATCCCAAACCTAAGAGTGCAGTTCTGCATAACTACCTGTACACTTATGTACAAACACTTCAGGATCTTACAAATGGATAGATACATTAATAAAAAAGTAACCAGAACACAAAATGAGGTATTACTAAAAATACCATTCACTTATATAACACGGATACTTAAGTCAACTCTGATGTTGGCCCCTAAAATATTTAATTGGCTTCCCAACTGTACCAGAGAAATAATCATGGAAAAAAAGTTAAACATCAGTATATTCAAATGTAAAATTAAAAAAATTTGCATGTCACCTGGTGACAGCAGCACAATTAATGATCTATTTTAAATAATCCTCTTATAATAACTTAATATAGACCGACTTATGCTAAATAGGCTGTGATATTATAACTAGCAATAAAATAATACATTTATATATATAAAATAATTCTATAAATTAAGTAATGTAATAATTATAAAACAGATATATAAGATATGGATATATATGTGTATGTGTGTGTATGTAAATGTGTGTGTATATATGTATATATATGTAAGCAAGTGTACTACACTCAAGCAGCAAACTTTGTAGTATGCTAGAGGTACTAATAATGAAAAATAAACTTACTTACATGGTTGCAAAATCTTTGGTAAAATGATAATCCATCAAATTTCAAATCACAAAAACAAGATCAACCCAAGCTATACAAATACACAAACGTCAAATAGAGTAAAACAAATTTGTGATTTGTAGCCGTGTTTGATTAGTTGTCATTGTACCACTTTATAAAGGCCAAATAATATAAGGGAATCTGGCATAAGAGTTGTACACTCTCAACTGCTCGCCACTGGACATAGAGATTTCTAACAATTTTGAAAAGCTTCATAGAAGGTTACCTAATAAATACATTAACTCTGCTGCATGTGTGAACAGTTTTAAACCAGATTCAGGTTTGGTTTCTTTAGGGATGGGTACTGCAGGGTTCAAACGCGGGCCTGGCCTTTTTTGTCTATTTCTTTATGATATTGGATTTGGTACAGGAAACTGTTTTTAGCTTTGCTTTTGTTCAAGACACGTTATAATAATGGCACATTTGCAAAATTCTATTATAACATGAAACTATTCCGCATCTACCTGGAAACTACATTTATCAAATGCAATATAAAACTATGGAGGATTTTTCAGTTTATTATTCAAGGACACTCCTGTATATCAATTAATATTTGCTGACATTCTTACCGCTCCATCTGTAGATGCAGCCGGTGGTGAGGCGCATTCCATGAAACGCATATTTGATAAAGACAAACGGTGGTGGGAGAATATTTAATGAATGTGACGTGCACTAATGTGTGACGTGTATTTAATGTGTGACGTGAATGTGACACTTCACGTGCGGCTTGCCGCACTAGATATTTATTCTCGCAAACGTGTAAAAAATGACACTTCAAGATTATTGAGGCACTGCCTCATACTATAAGCCGCCACTGAGTTGATGGAGTATATATTAAGAAAAAACAGCAAGTTGTAGTATCTAATTCTTTATTAAAGTAAACAGTTATCACAGACAAATACCATAGCAATCTTACGCAGACCAGAGTTATCCTGCAAAATTAAACATTTCATTAGTATGATGCAACCAAAAATGCTATTTACAAATGTTTAAATCCAAATCAAACTCATATTTCCTCACTTTAAGTTAACAGATATATAAAAATCAAACATACTATGTTAACCCATAGAATAACTTGTCGTAAATGAACAATGACATAAGAGATTCTGACACATAAAGTCCGATACAACTGCCGATAGAGAGATTGGCTTTGGGGCGTCTTCATGTTTTTGTCAATTTTAGCATGGCCTTCTCGGATGGTGTGAAGTTCCGATCTCTTTACAAATCCCAAAGTCAATTACCCTAAAAATATGCAAATTTTTATTACTTGGATATATTTGTTTAGAACGAATTCCATATATCACCTCGGTCGTGTCGGTAGCTACCACAATGTCGAAAAAATTAATTTCTTACTTTTAACGACAATTCTACTAATGACAATTGTGATATTGACAGTTCATGGATAGAACTGTTTTTCTGTAACCGTTCCGGTAGTTCACTAACCAACCTAGTTAATATACGGAATACATTCCTCAATAAAATTGTGCTTGATTTGGGTTCATAACATTTTTGAAACTGGCAAATGAGACTAAAAAACAAATTAAGAACATGTATCAAGTTGAAAAATTAAATCGAACGAAAATAAAGCATTCAAACGAAATATAATAATAAAAAAAAAACAGTTTTTATGGATGCTATAAAACTGTAAATAATAAAACTATAAGCACTACGTAACAGTGGCAGCAGTTAAGGTGGGTATAATGTCTTTCTTTATCTGAAACTTATTTTTACAGACAAAATGGCGATTTTATCAAAGCATTTTGGTTTAAATGAAAGCTCTGTTGTTGGTAGACAATGCACCATCACATCCATTTCTGGAAGAGGTAAATACGGATCGAAACTTCAGGATTATTTTTTTGCCACCGAACTTTACTTCTGCTTTACAGCCAATGGATCAAAATTTAGTTCAAAATATAAAGGTGTCATATAGGAAACGCCTTCTCCATCATATCATTTCACATGATAATAACCATGTTGGAGCAGTTTAATTTAAAAGATGCAGGGAACAATCTTGGAGGGCCATAACTTTAAAAAATATTAGAAAAAGTTGGACACCATTGTGGCCAGATATTACGCAACCAGAAGAATCAGATGATGAAAATATTAATTACACTGTCAGAGCTTCAAAAGAAACTACTTCCAATAAGTCAAGAAGATGTGAAAAAAAAACACAGAATCCTTAGTCTTTGATCCAGAAAATAACTTGACCAACGACAACATTACTAAATGGGGTAGGGGCGAAAACAAGTTTATCATTGATTTAACTGAAGTAGAGCTTATCCAAGATGCATTAGGAATCAATATTGAAAATGTAGAAGGGTCTTGTGAATCAGAGGATGATATAAATGTAAAGAAAGTGAAACATGAAGATGCTGTCAACACGTTCTCATTGACCATAAGGTGGGCCATAAGAGAACAATCTTCCCATGGAAGATGCATTGCTCCTGAAAAGGCTCAAAGAAAAATCAACTGATGTAGCTTAAAAAAAGTTCAAACTAAAATATGTAAATAATATACATACATATGTATGTAATAATGTTTTTGATTTTGTACATGTTATAAGTTTTTGTCCAATTTTATAATAAACTAAAATTATGACAAATTAAGAGTTATCTTTATTTTCAAAATAAAAAAACTCCAGTGATCCGGACAATTCGATAGTCCGGACATATCCCCGTAGTCCCGATATCCCGGCGGAAAACATTTTGCCAGGATCAATACAGTACAATTATCAAAGTTGTACTGTACATACAAAATAAAAGTTGCCAAAGTTCTAAATGCAAATCGAATAGGGTGGTTACCAGTAATAAGGGACAATGATTTGCCAATTAAATTGAACAATGTTTACACTTGTGAAGGAGGAGCCTTTAATCTTATCTGTCAAGCGAATGGAAGAAAAGGGATTTGCTGTGGTGTTTGAAAACAGTTCAGTTGAGGTAATCAAAAATGGAAGTACCATAATAAAAAAAAGTGCTCATTGGAAATTTGTATTTTGTAAAATCAGATATCGTTCTGATAATGCTTTTGTTGCAGTAAATAATTCTACAGATGTTTGGCACTGTTGTATGGGACATACTGCTCGATTCCCTGCAAGCTCCCTGTGGGAGATGTCTCCAAGAAAAACAAATCTGCTCATCCTTTTTGAAATGTGTTCCTGAAGAATGGAAAGCTGAACAAAATTTTTACAACAACCTGGTATGACTGCGAAACTGCGAAAAAAGGACTGGACAGATGAGTCTAGCAGATGTCAGATAAAAGATGTACCTCCAAGTACAGGATCCCGTATGGCTATTTTGCATTGTGGATCTACGGATGGTTGGGTTCAAAATGGCCTTAAATTGTGTGCTAAAAATCTGGAGGAATGTAATGTGGATTACCACAAAAATATTTACAGAAATATGGAAAATATGAATATTTTTGAGGAGTGATTTGAAAACAGTTAAATTCAAAACACTAATTTTAAATGTGTCATTGTATTAGATAATGCAGCCTACCATTCAAGGCAAGATCCCATAATACCCAATACGTCCTCAAAAAACAGGTAACAAGAATTTCTTCTTAAAAATTACCTTTAAATCAAAGTCATATACTAAAAAAGTTGGAGGTACTTAATACCAAACAATGGGAAAAGTTAGTACAGGCTGTATCTTTTTATACGAATCTGAATAATTTCTGATGGATACTATACACCAAAACATCTGTGATAGTTATATTTTAGTGATATATTTTTTCAGAAAAATATTGTTTGTAGTTCTAATAATTGAAATAATGGTGCTACGGCCCTTTGTGTCCTATGACAGGCCACCACTGTTAGGTAAAATCGTGTTATCAAGCTCTTACATATAAATCTTATTTTAGTATGTACCATGCACTAACGGTTTAAATAATAAAAAAAACGGATTATTTGAAGATTTACGTTTAATATTATGGTTTAAGTTTATACATTACCTGAGGCAAAACGAAACACTAGAATTATTAAATAAATTATTATTAAAGGGGAAATTAAGAACTTTAGGTAGTTTTATATTTTATTTCAGACTTACAGATATTACACTTACTGCAAACTATATTAATGTTTAGACATATATAAGAATTTATTTAAGAGCTATTCTGTAAGTATTTTGTATTATTTAAACGCTAAATAGTTTTTCTTAGAGAATAACTCATTTTACAATTACATCTACATTAAAACGTTTATAAACCACATCAATTTAGGTTAAGCAAATGTTAATATGAGCTATTAAAAGCTTTTTAAGTATTTTTATGCAATCCTTCCGATTGCAAAATTTAAAACAAAATGAAGATTATTGCAACATTGTTAATAACATAAAATATTAGTTCATAAAAAAAAATTAACAAGTCAACATAAATATTAATAAATATAATGTTATGTAGCCCAGTCAAAATAGACATTTGTCAGCAATAATTCGCTTGGGGCTGATAATTGGTACAGGGCTTAAATACACTATTACAACTGGAATATCAAAAGTCACCACCGGTAAGTGCTATCTTAAAAATAGGTCAGACAAAAGTTGTAGATCATCCAATTTTCTAAAAAAAATTGTTTATATACTATCCTTTCCTACGAAATCATTCCTGGGATATATTTCAAACATCGAAACTACTAATATATACTGACACACGGCATATATATCATCAGGCGTTCAATATAAGTGAAAATATAGAAGTAGTTATTAGTTTGTGTGACTCACAAACTTACATACATACAAATTACATAATTCTGAAGAATTTACAGCTGCTGATATTTCAGTAAAACAAGGTGATAGTGATGCTGATGTCCCCATAATTGAATTAGCAATAGAACAAATACAACTATCGTTGTAGGTGGAGATGTTGATTTTTTAGTACTACTGACTACACGAACTCCAATTGATAAGATTATTTACTTTTTAAAACAAGGGAAAGCTCAAGTACAAACAAAAATATATTAATCACAAAGTTGCGTATCCAAAACGCAACGTATCAAATACGCAAACTGCGTATCCAAAATGTCACGGTCATATTTTATTTTTATATGCAATAACTGGCTGCGAAACCACATCTGCAATTTTCGAAAGAGGTAAAACAACAGTATTTAAATTGTTCGAAAATTGTAATGATTTAATTGATATTAGTAGAAGTATTTACATTTAGAAGTAAGATTGTTCTAAAAAAATATATGGAACAATAGAAGTGTAGTTATCTTATCTTTCTCCAACATCTGCTTGTGCTTCTCAACGCTTATATTGCGTGTACTATCAAGTTCAAGTGTGGCGTAGGCAATGAACTGGACTCCATATTCAAACCCTACTTCAGCCTGCTCCACAAAAAGCATGCAAAAAGTATGTATAAATTGTAAGGCCAGTCTTGCTCCCGTGTTCAATCAGATACAACAGATGAGGATACTTATGATATCTCCTCATTGATACGAAAACTGATCATCTGTTTTCTTAGAAATCCAGCAAGGAGAGGAAGAAGAAAGCGAAGATGAAGACATGACTGAAGATGAAGGAAGATTAGACTGAAGATGAAGGAAGAGAATTTGAAGATTATCAATCATAATAAAATTTTACAGAAATTAACAAGTATCTGTACCACTTTGATCACTACCAATAGTACCAACTTCCAATCACAATGATGGATCGTGAAGTACGTCTACTAGAGAAACCATGTTAAAACATGCACCAATTACACTTGGGATCTCGATATCTCAGGAATGGCAATCCGTAGGAAAAAAAGTACCTGAACAATTTTTGTAGACCATGTTTTACAACTTGTCTAAGCTATTTTTACGATAACACAACATTTAAGAGCAATCTGCGAAAAAACCAATATTTTTGACTCGACTTCCGACTCGTAGTGATGTGACGAATATGATCTAGAGTGAGGAATGGAGGAAGAATAATGGTACGATGGAGGTGAAGGTGCATACGGATCTTCCTCATATGTATAAATAAAAACTAATATTTTTGACCTTTGACCTTGAATAACATTTTTAGCAGAAGTAGGATCGTTGGGGACTTTCGTTATTTCATTTGTAATGGAGTATTTGAGACCTATACCAATTTTCGGCTCTATGCGAATTTGTGCGCAGTTACGACTATTTTGTCTATTTTGACTGGATTAAATGATTTGATGCAAGTATGGGTACAACGAAGTGCAAGAAGACATTTATATTCTACGTTTATAGAATTTATTTCGAAGGGCGAGAGTACGGAGATGTTCTATAGCGAGAACTTTCAGCATGGCGAGCTGACGACGAACTTGAAGGGGATTTATATGGCTTCCAACTTCGAGATGACGGTTCTGTAGGTACACAACGGTTTAGAAAATTAGTGATTTATTACGGTTTTTATTTTTAATGATTTTAAGGTTTAGTTTAAGAATCACGATTTATTATTTAGTATTACGCATCTTTTAGGTTAAAATTTTAAATATGGTACGTTAATAAATAAGACAATACATACATCACACATCTTTCAAAAACCTCAACCCAGTGCTGGCTAGTAACGCCTCTTAGATTTACAGCTGTTGTTAGGAAAATATGTCAACTTACCGTAAGAAGTGCTGCTTTCTCTATAGAACTCTGGTTCATAATCCGGCTCGTAGTGATGTGACGAATATGATCTAGAGTGAGGAATGGAGGAAGAATAGTCGTACGATGGAGGTGAAGGTGCATACGGATCTTCCTCACATGTATAACTACTCTCTTCCATGGCTACACGAGCACGATCCAAAATCGACATTATCTTCGTCTTGGCCGGCATGACTCTCGGGGTTATTACCGGCGTACGAGTTGCTGTCCTCATTATTGGCGGGGGACGAGGTAGCGCAGCTGTAATTAAAGAATTTACAATTTCTTTTTGTCTGCGCCATGCATCTTCTCAAAACTCTGACAGAATTTGGTTATCTTTCAGTGGAATCTGAAAGATAACGAAAGATATCTTCCTGTTTTTATTTACTTCAATATTTCTATGCATTTTAGAGATACGAATTTTTAAAGATAACATTTACAAGATAACAAATCTGCAATCATTTTCTGTTTGGCTGCAATCAGTGTTTAAGTAACAGCGAAGCATCGTGGCCACCATAGTTAATCATAATTAATCGTGCGGGGCTATGGCGTCATCCCATTTGCCCCATTAGTAGTAAATAACTTCTTCTACATGCGTTATAACGCTCATTCTCGCGTTGCAAGGCTTGTTTCTCAATATCTCGATGATACAGAAATTAGGTACAAGAATGAACTGGCCGGTATTTAGCCCAGACTTAAAATCTATTGAGCACGCTATGGGACATTGTTGTTGATTGAGATTTGTTATAATAATTAATTACAACTTAATGGTTCAATTTTATTAGCCGAAGGACCAGTCAACTAACGTTGACAAAAACATAGGGGGGAAGTAAATATAAGGGGGAAACTGAAAGTACTAAATACCTTTCTGTGTTGTCTTCTATACGCTGGAGGCCTCCTTGTATCTTCAGGTGGAACCAGGTGAATCGTTGCACAATAGGGTAAAAGCACTGGTATTATGGATAGGTTGAAGGGTAGATGAGGTGGAGTAATAATGTTTCAATAACAATATTATTTTCGCGTGCAATACGACGGGGAGTTGAAAGTAGGTGTGAATACGATGAGTGTCAATGGGCAACTATGGTTTTAAAACAAAAGAGAAGGGATGGAGTGTTGCATTATCTGTCTATGAACTAAGATTAAGGGATAGTCCCTGAATAACTAAGATTATTGAGTGTTGACTAATGACAAGAAGTTATTTCCTGAACAGACATCATGGGTCGATGTATTCGCAACCTAGTCCCATCTCGTAATAAGTTGGATGAATTAAGGCAGGCATTGACGCATAAATGGGAACAAATCAACCAAATCGATATTCAACATTTAATCGAGGGAATGCCAAGGCAGTATTCGTGCTCGTGGTGGAAATACCCTTAATTAAGAGTGTAACTTTTTGTATAGTTATTAATTTACAATTTTGTAATTTAAGATACTGTTAAAAATAAAAAAGTTAAAAATATTGTACCTATCTTTTAAAAATTCGTATCTCTTAAACGAATAGATATTGAAGTAAATAAAAAAAAAGAATCTTCGTAATGGTAATAAATCAGCCCCTCTGATAAAGTCTATTTAGTAAAGCTCTCCTTACAAAATTCGCATACAGGGTGTCTCAAAATTAAGAAGCAAAAAAAAAAAAACAAAAAACCTGTTGCATCTTGTATACTATAGTTCTGCATTTTTTTTCGGAAATTTCAAATCATATGTTTTAAAGCGGCTAATTTTATATACAAAACGCTAAAAAAATATGCCAAATTCAGACTAAGGATAAGGGAGCTGTCGCACTTTAAGATTAGCAAAATTTTGAATGGAGTGAATTTTAAGTCGGTGCCTGTATTATAGGAACAATAGTACGACCTACTCTTTTAATTTGTATAGTTATTATGTTGTTACTATTATCGCAGTGATTGTAAAATAATGAAAGTAACTAATAAAATTTTTTTGTTGTAAAATACTTTCTTGTTGTTAGCTTAACGGTTTTGTTAATTCAAATATAATATAAATCCTCAAATTGCAAATGCAAGCAATATGTCTGTGTGTTAGCTCTGGCACAAATTAAGGTGTGAGCAATCGCGGGATAATGCACAGTAGATTTCTTCTCACGATTAGTAGGCAGCAGCAATAAACTATGTACCTGATTGTTATCAATTAATTATTTTTGTGCTCCTAGCTACTGGAGTGTATAACTATTATGTTTCATCTACATATTTTAGTTGTTTTGTGAAAATATTTTGACGTAGATACAATTTTTATAATTTTTAACATAATCAAAACTTGTTCATAACAAAAATAATATCTTTCCATTTTCGTCGCGATTTTCATTTCAATTTGACAGGAACTAATGCACTTTCAACCTCAAAATTACGATTACGGAACTATTTGATGCAACAAATTGTTAGAACTAACCACATAAAAATACAGTCTGTGTTTCATTTTGAGGTAAATGTGGGTGTAGGACGAAGTGATTAAAGAAGCATATAAACTTACATCGTAAAATTGAAGAAGACGGCCTGCGAATCCTTGGTTCACTTTCTTCTGGAGGGACATCCGCAGAGCTTCCAGTCATAATTTCCATCTCCCTCATCTGCTCCTGCCTAATATTATCATTATTATCGGGTATGAGATATTTCCGAACCTCAGCGAGGGCAAAAGCGACGCGAGCGTGTGCCTCTGCTGGCGGGCCCAAAGCAGAAATCTCAACGTGAAGATCATCTGACAAATGACTGTATTTGGGGTCTAATGAGTTACGGTACTCTTCTTCTTTCTGACGATCCTTCATGGAGCCTCTGCCGAGGACCGCCATTTTGCACATGGTCTCTTCTTGGAGGCGTTTCATGGAGTTGCCTTTTGGCCCCAGAAGTTTCCCAACAAAGTTGAACTAAGAATTAAACCATGCTTTTATGAGGGGTAAATCGTATGCATTCTGTGTCTAGCTAATTTATAATATAATATGTTATATGACATATTAATAATAAATTCACTTATTAAGTACTTATAATATACCAAAATTATATTTACCTTAGGGTGTTCCCGTACGGGAACCAATACTTTGACAGTTACTTTGATTGGCTTCTCTCTGTAAATGTCTATATACTTAAAATCTTTTTGGGGGGGCTTCCCTACTTGCTGCACTTTAGATATTTCTGAAACAAATAAAATATTATAAGTAGCGATAATATTATAAGTAGCGTAGTGGTATTTTGAGCTGTAGAGCAAAAATAGTGTACACAGTACACGGGCTTTGAGGGTGTGTGAAGCTTTTAAGTTTTGAATGGGGAGAATAATCGAAATCGCGGTAATATTACGTTACGATATAATTTTGAAAGAAATCTACTGATGCACGGCAGACCTCTACCACATGGGGGTGAAAGTTGGGTTGCTGAACCAGAATGAAACATGGGGGGCATAACAATCAGAGCAACAAAACATCTGCTGTGGGTAGGGGCCACGGTCATGGTTATACATACAAGCCTTGCAACGACAAGCTCGCTCTACAGACGAGGACCGCATACTATTCTGAGTCAGGATTTTATGCAATATCTTGCCACCTTGGAAGCATCAGTTCGTGAAATATAAGTCGCACCGGAGTATAAAGTAAATTAGCTGATTCAGTTGAGTAATTGTCACTTACTAGGTATTAATGGTAATGCTCGAATGGTAATGCTACATACAAGCTCGAAATAATACCTACATTTAATCTTGCTCTAATATTAGTAGTCAAATTAGATGCCAAATGGAAAAAAATTATAGTTTTGAACATTTGGTAATACATAGGCAATACTGGGCCAAAAAGTTCCCACCCCTACCGTGGATGTACTGTACTTCTAAAGTACTGTAGTGTTCACAAATGGTAAATTTAATCTAATTCTGGTACTGTACGAATGTACTGACGATCGCTTTTTAATAAAGTTATTTAAATATTGTGCATTTGGCGGGTTTTTATTTTGTAAATTAAAATTAAGTTAGCCCTCTTAAGGCTCTGTCCGATAGAAAACCAGTTTCACATTTCACGGCGGCCTACGTACCTACTACCTACATTGATACCTATCTACCACAGCCGACTAAAAGTAGGACTAAAAGGTAGGTATCAATGTGAATTAACACCCACAGGAATCCATATACCTTAAACTGCTAGGAGATTGTGACAAATCACTCACAGTTACCCGAAGGTCAAACTATTATTGTAGGTAATTATGTTATGCAGTAATTATTATCAACTGGAATCTTGCGCAAACAGCCTAGTTACTACAATCAAATCATTACATTCTGCAGTGGCACAACTTCCAAGTTCTCCCCATCATAGGTACCTATATAATGTAATTTAACTTCTATTTTGTCATGATAGAACTTTGGGAATACTTTATAGTTTTATACCTAATTAGTGTCAATGACCTGGGTTTAAATGAGGTGTGCATACATTTTAAAAGTAACAAGACAGTTTTTAAAGGAATAAATAATGACAACTTAAGGTGCCTAATATTGCATAAGAAATCTAGGAGTAAATTAATATTAAAATAAACGCAGGCACGGGATGAATAAAAAGCATGGCCCCTACTTTTCTATTAAAATTAAATGTTGTCTTATTATTGATTAAATTTGGTTGACAGTCGACAAACGATATCTACCTTGTTTCCATCTACTATAATATTCTACCCACATTCTAGCACAGACAGGTACATTTTAAAATCATATTACCTTGATCTATCAACCTAGAGGCGTTGGGTAGTTTGTTTTGATCGATCGATAACTTTTCAGCTAAAAGCTCCCTGACGTACTCCCCGGCTTTTTGATTTCCCGGGTTGGACTCTTCATTGTCCACATCAATGGTTTCCGACACTTTATCCGGAACGTTTTTACGTTTGAAGTTGTCCGTGTAGCTAGCGTAATCTCCGTTGGAGTCGTACTTGTCAGCCATTATAATACAATAATATTAATTATTTTATCAGGAACAACACTACGGCACAGTGGACACCACACGCCACGAACTGAACTCCCACTCCTAACTAACTCCCAACTTTTACTTACTCCTTACGCTTACTGTTGTACGATACGGTTACGGACCACGATTAATCGCGGGCGCTGCACGGCATAGATTATTACCAGATTACTTAATATATTTTTGCTGCTGCGCACGATATCCATCAACAGAAATAAAACTATATTTCTTTTTATTTCTGTGTATCCATTGCAAGGGAGAGTAATCTTGTCTACAACACAGGTCTACAAACACAATTCACCATTCCCAAGTAACAGAACACGGGAAGACGTCTGTTGCGCCCATGGTTGCGCCACTGCCTTTACCAGATACCTTCTCTCTCTTCTTACCAAGTGGACTGTGCAGTTGATGATTATATTCATAGGTGGCGCCAGATAATGCGTTAGAACCACAGTATACTATACTCTGTTGGAACGTTGATTGAAGGACACTTTCAAGTTTCATTTCAATCAACGCCTGAAGCCCTGAAGCACAGCCTACCTAACAATCGCTGTGCCTGGATTGCACGCACACTGTACCATGGTTCGAAGGTAATAAAAAAGGTACTTATGGCCGAGTGCACCTTACGTGTTAATCCTGGATTATGTTTAAGCCTAACTTATTTTGACACATTTGCATTCAAATAGATTACCGGTGCCAGCACTCGGCCATTAGATATAGGTACTTATATTTATTTTACAATAATATGAAAATTATTGAATTTTATTGAATTGAGTTTTGAGGGTGAATAACGTTACAAATTCCTTATTAAAGGTTATTATTAGTGTGAAATACATTATTTGTTATTAAATGACCTTCTGCCTTCAGTTTTTTATGAAAGCACGATATAAATAAGTTAAAATCATATCCTGCAGATTTATAGTGGAGAGTAGAAACGAATAGCTACATGAAAATTTATTAAATTCGCTAAGAGATATAGCTAATTCCCTACTTAATTAAGTTCAGGTGCCTATCTACTGTGAACTTAATTATAAACTATGATGAAGTGGAAAATTTTACAGGACTTGGTTGGTAGTGTAGGTAATATAGGTACCTATGTCAAATCTACAATATATAATATTATCAGAGACTTATTCATATACCTTCATAAATCATTGATATTATAATAATCTACAAGAAAATGGAAGTGGGAACCGCCGAGAATGCTCCGCAACGTAAAACCACCGTACACCGTACATATATCACATACCTATACCTAGAAGGTGCAGTGTACTCTCAGGCGGCACTTTCATCTTGGCGATTCAAAGTTTCGCCGACATCGGCAGGAGGTGTTCATGCCACCGTTTATATATAAGTTATAACACAGTAAAACAGCAGACTAGGGATGTGCGGTACCTGCAAAAGTACCGGTATTAGGTATGTATCGTATCTATCAAAAAGTGCCGGTTGGTTACAATATCGGACCGAAAAGTAACGGTTTACAAAGTACCGGTACAAATCCGGTACCGCGCACAATTGAACCTTAACCTGAGAAAGCACATTTGCTGGGAAAGCACGAAGACCAATGAGGTTGACGGAGATTCCCGAGGCTAGGTAGGGTGCCGATCATAGCGTCGCCAATTCACTAGCGGTTTTCGACGTCATATGTGCCGTTCTTTCGGTACCTATTTTACGCAAGCTCGGTCTCCTTGTTCTAGTCTTCTTGGTTTCTGCAATGATGTGCCCGTAACCCCAAAATCGTATTTTTTTGTGCATGTCTTCAGTCACGAGCAGCTATGATGCAACGTAATTTGTGATGCAAAAGACCTGCTTGCGCACGGTCCGTATACTAACGGTTAATTCATCGTTGATATGTTGGGCCAGGGACGAGCGGTGTAAGGTGTAGCGTATGTGACGTGTAACGTATAGACTATAGCGGAACGCTAACCAGCTACGCGCCTGGTTGGCCAAAACGTAATATCATTATAATTAATTAATTAATAGGCCCAAAAATCTGATTCAAGCATAATTACAATAGACAAGTCACAATAATAATTATAGAGTATCGAGCACTAATAAACTATGTTTAGATTAAAAGATTAATGCGAAAGCATCACTGTAAAAATAGGGTTCGAGAGTTTCTAGCTACGAACCAGAATAAAAATGTCGAAGCAACGCCTCATACATAAATTGAAGTTACACAACAGAAAGAGAATCTGATTGTATAATAGTGTTTAGAATTCAAAATTATATAAAGTGAAAATCAAATTGTAAGAGTATTAAGTAAAATTAAGTAAATTATATATTATGAAGCAATCTGATTGGCCAGATCGTAACATCATATCAAGAAAGAAGTAAGGAAAGAAGTAAGGAATTTCAAATGTTTTTTATACGGCACATCCGGAGTAACAATCAACAACTAAAAGAGAGTCGAGCTAAGGCGTTCGATGAGGCAACAGCCACGCTCCTAAGTTTAATAAAATTTGTTATAAATTAATAGTAAATCTAAAATACTAATATTAAATTTGTGCTAAATAAGCAAGAAAACCAGTGTAAAAGGTATACAAGCAGAAAAAAATAAACGGAGATAATTTTCACAATAAATTAATGTGATAAGAAGATTGCAAATATAGAAGCAGTAAGTTAAAGGCTTGAGGGTGAATAAATCCCAAAACATAGTTCCAACTGAAAAAGCAGCATTCTAGAGGCAGTACGGCGACATCCCGATAGATGACACCACCACCAAAGCCAAGCAGCATTTGTTACTTCGTGTACCAACCAGTGATATCAAGAAAAGTGATCAAAGTTTTTGTGCGTAGTGACAAAAAGGATTAACATAATTTTAAAGGTAATAAACAATTTCAAACTTTGATAGTTTTAAGAAACATTGTGACAGAGGACTTAGTCCCATGTAATAGGTATATGTTACGTAGGTTTGTCGTAGGATAGAAATAACATTTCAAGATTTGTTTATTTTAGGATCCATATATGACAATAAACGTAGTCATATATCTAATCAACTTCTTCCTTCTTGTTCTTTTAAAAAATTTTCAGGACACTATTTAAGACTACTACATTTGAGCTTCTCTAAAATTTAATTAATATAATAAAATATTGCAATACCGTAAAATTCACTATTTTGAAAAAGTAACTTCATTTTAAAAATAATCTTTCAAAGAAATTTATCATAGGTCTATGAAAATTGAACTCCCTCTAGGACTAAAGAGTGCTCATATCTCAAGTGATCCTTCTAGTAAAATAGAAATTAGTGTTCATTTCATAGAACTGGCGCCCATAAAACAGAGAAGGATTTAATAGGGAAGAAATAGTGTAAGTATCCTGTAAGCAGATCAAATATTTCTTCATCATACTATTACTTTTACAATATATCATAAATTCAAATTATAACAATTAATCAACGTAAAGAGCATCTCATAAAATCATGCAATCCCAATTATCATCCCAACATAGGGGCATTTATATAAACTTTCACACTTTCTTACTACCACAATTGGCATCCAACGTGGAGCATTATAAAAACTTCATAATTCCACAGATTTAAACATTCTCAATATATATATATATATATATATATATATATATATATATATATATATATATATATATATATATATATATATATATATATATATATATATATATATATATATCCCAAAAGCAGACAGACGACATACAAAAAATAAGACAAAATCACGAACCCAGCAGGCAACGTTATGGCCACAAGCCACAACGGCAACGTGTGTTAATTTATCGCAACGCGTACCGTTGCCGTCCCTCTCCTTTCGTCTCCTTTGATGCGACGACTAAAAACCGCTATTTAATTATGTTTAATTTGGCACAAATCCGCTTTTCATGACAATCCACGACTATTGACTAAAAATGCTGTAAATCATTCTATGAATAAAACACGATAAACTAAAACCTAAGATTTATCAGTGGGATGCTGCCCATAATGGATTGTAAGAGGGTTGAAAAACGTCAGGGCTATCGTTAGGGCTAACGACCAAGGAATTAATGAGCAGCTCTGTCGACAGATGGCTCTCAGGTGGCTCTAGCTAAGTCCACTGTGACCTATACCTGAAAGCAGTAAGCCGGCCCATTTTTATTATTAAATCCTCAGATTGTTTTTAAAGGAAAATTCCTCCTCCCATGCGGCGCGTATGTCTCAGATATAGTAAAACTGGTAGGTATCCTAATACTAATTTATCCAGTTCCACAATGATATTCGATTTTCGTTAATGTCATAATTAGCATAATTAAAATCTATGTTATATAAGTATCATCCCCTATAATTTACTTTAAATTATAAATATAAACATTGTGAACTGATATACAAGGCAACGTACCACATATACCAATAATATACCGTTATAGTCCTTATTACTATGATACGTCTACTGACGTGGTATCAATTAAGGCCCTTATTTTCTTCATGGGTTTTATTTTTTTGTATATAAGGACGGACTTACACCCCTTAGAAGGCTTGCAAGTCTATGTGCATCTGGTATAGCCCTTATTACTATATTATATGTCCACTCACAAAATATCAATTTGAGCGCTTATTTTTTCTTCTACTATATTATCGATTTTTTCTTCTAAGGGAGGTTTTCATCCGTTGGAAAGACCGCAAGTAAACATGGTTATCGTATATATTTTATTATTATATGTCCACATAAAATTCTAGTTGAGTCATAATTTTCCTCTCTCATTTTATATTTGTTAGTTAATGTAGTTATTTTATGCTTGTGAGTTAATGTGCCTCGGGATGTCAGATATTACAATATTATTTACAAAATTGAATTTCTGGCATCATTTCCCTCTGTCACTGAAATTGAAAGTATTTTTTGTGCCTATGAGGCATGAGGCGTTCCCAGATAAATTCAAATAGATACGCTGTATGTTGGTTATAGCTATAATTTCTCGCCAATGGCCAATCGGCCATTTTCGTTTAGTTTCGTTCAAGAGGAGGACTTCTGAATCCGATGTGAAATTTGTGAAATATTCGTATATTATCGCAAGAAAAACTATGTCATAACATCGTAAATACTTAGTTATAGTTGTATAGGGTAAAGTTTTACACTAAATAGTGTTATTATATTTGAATTAAACATCCTGCAAATAGGGCAGACGCCATCTATTGGTATCAAAATCTACTCGGCAATATTACAAACGGAGTTCATCGTCTTTCTTTTTCATTTTTAGTATAATCTCAACATATCACAGTTCATTTCAATTTTATGCTACTTTTATTATGTGCTACTAATTAAAATAGTAATATGGAAATATTTTTAATGTGCGTCACTTAATCAGATCAAAAATGTATAAAACTACACACTCTATGTTTAAATGTATTACTGGTTGCTAAGTAATATTGATCTTGGATATATTCAGGGGGAATTTCATGTCCTTTTTAGGGTTCCGTACCCAAAGGGTAAACGGGACTCTATTACTAAGACTCCGCTGTCCGTCCGTTCGTCTGTCCGTCTGCCACCAGGCTGTATCTCATGAACCGTGATAGTTAGACAGTTGAAATTTTCATAGATGACATATTTCTGTTGCTTTATATAACAACAAATAACAATAAAAAACAGAATAAAATAAATATTTAAGGGACCTGAATTTGTAGACTAATAAATGCCGGAGTCGCCGGTCAGACGAAATTAATTATTACTGAAGTAGGTAGGCATTAGATATCATGAGTAGGTAGGTGTACGCAAGTACTTAATCTAAGTCAGTACCCATAAGTGGGGTTCCCATACAACAGACATGATTTTTTTGCCGTTTTTATAGATAATGGTACGGAACCCTTCGTACGCGAGTCCGACTGGCACTTGGCCGGATTCTTAAATATTTTGGAAACTCGATTAGCGGTAGAGGCTTGAGTTTTAGTAGGCGCTATGGTGGGCGTGAAGCCGGAATACGGATAGTGGTAGGTATTCCACGTTTTTAGCAATAGCAACTGACCTCGTCCCTACTTTCTACTCGATTTGTGAAAATTTACAAAATAGGGCTGATTTCCATAATTATTGAGCTTGTGTGCAGTCAGTTTTCAATTAGGTTAACCACAAACACCCAGGGGCTTTGCCCCTGAAATATCTAAAATAGGCATCAAAAGAACGAGCTGACAATCTCCCTTGATTTATTAAAGTCAATTTTTAACAGGCTGAATATCGTGTCAAATAAGAATGCGTAGAATGTTTCCATTTGCTGTTATTATTTACTACGTTCACATTCAGAGCTTGAAATTAGACAACCATGAATAAATAGCATTGGATAGAACAGAGCGGTAGGTCTATTAGTCTTCTAGTCCCCTGCTTTTCTGTCTATTTGTATTCGTTGAGGTATTTGCCATTATGGTAACACCTGCTTATATATGTGAAGGCGTCTGTGCATCATTTGATAGGAGTCACGTGAGAGGGTGATTTGCTTGGAAAATTTGTTAGAATTAGGTATAGGCAAAGCATCTTGGGATTTATTGCCATTTGTTATGTGCTTGTCTTGTTGTTTGCAAGTTAATACATATTGTATATTATATCAGGGTGCTGTGACGTCCAGGAGCTAGATTTATCTGCAGCCTCATTGAATTTGAAAATGGGAAAAGTGTAGGTAATTATTAGTTACTAAGAAAATTGTAGATTATAGCCATAACATTAACATGCTACAATGATTATATATTTTATATTACCGATTGAAAATGTCAATATATATCAGGGACGTGGGCTGAAATTTTAAGTAAGGGAAGAAATTTTTTAATACTTACCTATTTTGCTTACCTATTTCTTATCCATCTCTTTTCACAGCTTTATGCAAATTGTTTAAATCGGAAAAATCAGTTTTCCAAAAAAAATCAGTTCAGGCCAAAAAAAATCAGGCCAACAAAATAATTTACCGATATTATCACACCCTGTTAACCATTTAAATTGTTCGTAATGTTTTTCCGGATAAAAATGCATACAGTTTTTCATTTTTGTAGTAAAATTTTTCATAGTCGGTTTTGCCCTTCCTTTAGTAATTAATTGAAGCTTACCTGCAAAATTTAATGATGAAATTCCCTTTATTATTAAGACACACAAGACACACAACACACATTCAAGTCGACGGTATACCCATATCCGTATTATTGTCTTCCATTTCGCTGCTTCGCATAAGACACGACACACTCCGACGCACGTATCACACACGGATAGCCGTTAAAACTTTAAAACAAAGAACCTATACCAACGATGGCTTCCCCGCCTACCTAAAGCACGCGGCTGGCCACCCAGCGCGAGCCGATGCATTCCGCAGGTGGAAAGGAAAGTTCAATATCCACTCGACACAAACAAAGAACCTACTCCAACGATAGCTTCCGCGCCCGTATAAAGCAGGCGACTGGCTCAGCCAGCGATGCATTCAGCAGCGATGCATTATGTTTCATTAATTTTTATGGTACAATAAATTTAGTTAATTCTTATTGTAACTATTCTCACTTTAGGCTAGACGTTTGTAATAGTATATTGTGAAAATTGTGATAATTTATATTTTTATTTGTATTTTATGTTAATTTAGAATTTTTTTTATTTAATTGTTGAACACCTAAATATTTTAAAATTATATATAAATGTTTATAGTACCTTATGCTCATATCTTACCCTGGCTAAACTCACTACCTTATTCCAATTGTAGAATACTAGTCTTATCTCAGTAGCTGGTTTTGGAACGTTGTTGATACAACTCAGTACACACATTCAAACAAGACCTTAAGATATACAAATTTATTATGATTTTAAGAAATACAGAAATACGTAATTTCATGAAATAGTATTAAAAGCACAGTAGTTTTTATACAAAGAAATAGGAAAAATCCTGAAAGATTAGGAAAAAAACAGTATTTTTATAATGAGAAATAAGAAAACAGTATTAATAAACAAGAAATATTTAATTGAAAAAAGTTATGTGTTCATTTAATTTTAATATATAATACCAATGTATTATACGATAGATGCAACACGTATTATACGTATGCAACACGTACTATATATGCTGCTTTATTTGCATAGGTTAATAGGTAAGATTTCGATCTTCTGAGTTAAACAAGGCAGACGCCGGCTGGCTCTTATGTGGGAGACCAGGCAGGCTTACCAGGCAGGGAGATCTGGGAATACTCAATATCTGCTGCAAGCGTGTGATCCCCGATAAATGGTAATGAGGACAGAGTAATAAATCTCAGTACCATGCTATCATACATAATTTGTAAGAAACTTTTTCACCAAGCCACCCGTAATAAATAGGATGGTTTGAAGAAAAAGAACTCTAAGTAAAACGGAGGAAAGTACAAGGGGCCTAATGAGGCCTAAGTGCTGTAGTGGAGGTGAATCACTCCGACCTATATACATACATATACAGGATATAGGCAAAATTGTTGCATATTGCTGTTTTACCAGCTTTCTGTACTCGTTTTTACTGAAAGCATTGTATTATTCATACAAATGTTTATGTATGTCCAAACGTTTGTAATATATAATTCGCTTGGCATTCGCAATGACTATAAATAAGTCAAAATCCGTGCTTTTTTCGCATGGCCAATTAAATGTTGCGTGTTCAAGGGTTAGCAAACTATCAAGTTTGTTAAAAAAAATATACCTGTCATGAAAATGATTTGTTTTTTCTTTCTTGTAATTATTTAAGACAGTTTTAAGTTTGTAACACATTTAAGTTCAGAGTATACAGATACAATCACACGCAATTCATCGCATTGGTTGTGTTGTGATAACTGTACGCGTGGTGGCGTCAGGTATTTGAAAAATATTTTTATCTTTTACATATTTTTTCATAAAAACTGTCCAAACAATTCATGTTTTATTTAAAATTGTTTATAATTTTTGGATTTACAACAAGTCAACGTCTGTAGGGTCCGCTAATAAATATATATACTGTTTGTAACATCAAAATATGAGACATAAAAACAATGAGCAAAAAACCTCATTATATCGATAAAAGGAGCCGTGCCACCGTATTTTTAACAGCGTTGTCAAGTATAACCGATTTCCAGGAATTTAAGGAAAAACAAATAATTTTATATACATCGCTCATCATATTATGGCATTATCATGTCGTATAACAAAATATTGATCACACTATATACCTTTCGTCATATCATAAAACAATTGGATGGTGAATGTGATGCAGAATAAGAATGTTTCCCATTCAAATATTACGGATCCATTTTACACGTTCCTCGGCCGTGTATTATTTTGCTGGGTTTTGTGTTAAAATTGATTAGTTATATATTTTTTTTGCGAAAAGAAATCTTAGGGTTGCAGCAATTCATTACATAGAGAAATAAGCAAATATAGATGAATAATAAGGAAGATACACTTACCAGTTGCATATCTGGACATACGTACGGAAACGAACCACTTAGAAGTTGTACAAGTTCTTTCACCTTCATTGAGGATCCTCAGAGTGATGTACGATTTGTTATATTGATCATTTATACCTGAAATTAAATTGAAGATTATCAAGAACTTAAAAGCTAATAAATAATACATAAATCCAAATCCATAAATCCTCATTGAATTCATCTCTAATAAAAATAAGGGCTTTATTGATCTACATGTATAGCCTCTATATGTATATTTTCGGGAAGTAACTAACTTCTCGAATTGACTTCGCATAATGAACATATTTTCATTTATAATTTCAAAATGGCGTCCCTCAGTTTATGCTTTGCGATAATTCCAGTCAATTTTCGGGTTATATTTCCAAGATACTATCTTTTTACGGTAATACAAAACGTATTTAGATTATTTAAATGTGGCTTTTATTAAAAATGTATAAAGAATGAACATTTTAGGAGAACCTCAAGTGAAAACTAATATTTACCGATTTCTGCTGCTAAATCACATGAGAGAATTAATAAAATATTTACATTTTACTATAATTTTGCTACGCTATTTTCTAAACTTGTTTTTCAAGCAACATAATGAAGTTACAACATAATATATATTTATTTGGAAATATTGTTCATATTTAATACTCGTATCATCTATTAATCTATCTACACTAACCCTCTATTAATTATAACGTTTTCAAATTTGTGCCTGCGTAAATAAGCCATAATAATTAATAAAAATAAACTTGGGTAAAAATAAACTTGGGCCTCTTTAATTTATCACCGCATGACATTTTTATACAAAACACAATACATGCTTGTAACATTGTAATAACTTATTTAAAAATACATTTGTCAATGGTTCATGTACATTTTGGAGTTAATTTCCCCGGTACCGATGGAAGAATTATTTGTTTTTGCTACACTGAACATTAATCATTTTATACAGGTTGTATTGTTATTTTACGTGAGCCATGAAAGGACATAATAACATTGGTACATATTAGTACATTATATATAATTGTACAGGGTAAGTCTCTTAAAATTGGCAACCCTTAACTCACTTATCCTCTGAAGATTTAACTAATTCAAGAAAGTAGTCGACACAATTTTCGATAAATTTTTATATTCTGAAAACGGATATGAAATATCTGCTAAAATATAAATATGGTGAGAAATAAAACTAAAATATACTATAAAATTTTGTTAAATGGAACATCACGTATATATTTATATAAAAAAATCACCACCTGTTCGTGAGATATTACTAAAAACTGATTACATCACGGGTTTCAAGTATAAAACAAAAAACATACGCCACTGGGTTCGTAATATAAGTGAGTATAGTCCAGAATGCAAATACACTTTATTAACTTTCAAACACAACAAGTCCCAACTGTTTACAATGATAAATTACTACTGAACACTTTTAATTACTTGTTGACCTTTGTATTATTTTCAATGTTCTGGAAAGATCTAGAAGCTTCTCGATTATTCCATCCCATTCTAGATTGTTCTCACTTGTTCCATCTCATTCTAGATTATTCTCATTTATTCCATCACATTCTAGTTTGTATACAAGGTTCTACAGGGGTTAGTCCACACGTTCTTATACCGCAACTATTGTAAATAGGGTTAGGGGCGTATCTAGGTTATTTTAAATCCTAGAGGGTTGAGACTTCGCCCTTGGGGGGCTGTATCTGGCACCCCCAGATACGATGTTGCCAGATTGTGCAGATTTTTCCTAGATCAAGGGAATTTTCAGTATATCGTACAATCGCTTCTGACGAATTATATATTTTTGAATTCAGAAAATTATGGACATTTTTCTGGTCTAAAAATATACATAAACACTATAATTTAGAATTATACATGTTTCTGGAAATTATGTGTTCATTTCAGGAGCTGAAATGAGTATGAGTGGTTCTCTTTAGGACTAAAATAAGGGTCATCACAATCTCTTTAAACTATCAAATTTAATAAGATGAAAAGGAAAATGTAAAGAAACGATGGCGTTATAATATTGCTCAGCATTACAACAAAATCATAATAAATCCACTACAACAGAACATATTTGCTAGAACAGAATACATTTATTTACGTGAGAGATAATAATACAACCAATATATTATCCTAAAGTAGGTAGGTATCTAGGATTTATAAACAAAGAGGCTGACCAAATTAAAATAACTGTGCTATAAAATATACCTATAGACTTTTAATTACCCCACATTCTTGGATAGATAATAATTCCCTTGCTGTTCTGATTCAACAATTCTTATTCAAATAATTTATCTCCTAACGATTCCCCTAGGATGTAGTTATAAAATTAAAATACTTTTGCATGTATTCTGGATGTATAATTAGTAGAATTATTATGGTTCCAGTTAGAACTATTACAGAAGCGTAAATATTACCCTAGTTTGTATAAGACCATTGAAGTGTGCTCGCAGTTGTAAATTATACCCTTTCTAAAAAGTATGTGTAGTTGACTGACTGCAGTTCCCACAAGTAATTCTCAAATCTCAAATTTATCAATATTCAATTGAACTATCAAATTCCACAATACTATATAAAAATTGTATATATTATTTATTAATGCCATAAGAAAATTATTGTGCATACAACAATATATTATAGGAAAAGATGTTAGCCATTCTTCAGTCTACTCTAATTACTTTAATTACGGCAATTCCATAAACATTTATTTTTATAGCTAAATGCGGAAAAGCTGCTCTATTGTAGACTCAAGGCCGGATATGCCAGCAGTATATCTCTTTTTAACTTATTGGAATGACGCGCCGTCTGTGTTTAGTTAAAACAGTCGCAAACCTTCGCCTCTCGTACAGTGGCGGGTTTGCGGGAATTGCGCTCGTATTCTGTAAGGAGAGTCTGGCAGGATGGAAATGTGAAAAATTCACGGCAAGCTGCGATTGAAAGCTGGGCAAGTGACGCATGGAGTCACATTGCTGATATTACCTCCTATCACTTCGTATTGAACCCCATTGTTAAGAGTTTTTGGCTTTATTTTTAGATATAGGTGATTTATTTTATTTGTCTTATTGTTTTTATTTTTTGAAGATAATTTTTTGCTTTATTTTGGAATATAAGTATATTTATTTTATTGTTTTTATTTTTTGTTGAGAATTATTTGCACTATTTTGGAATATATATTTATTTTATTTTTCCGCTTTAAAGCTTATTTTTCACGGGTACTTGGCTGTTTTGTACATATTTATGATTCTTGTGGGAAATATGGCTACTGGCGAACCACCCACTAAAAAATGGTAACGTGCTGAAATCAATACTTCATGAGTGGTGTGGAAACTTGCATTCAATATCAGCTGTGCTGTTGAAAACATGCATATAAAAACCTTCTATTTTCAACCCCTTAAGAAAAAAATGCCTACGCCAATGAGAAATATTGTGTAGGTCAGAGTTGCTTGTCGGTGAACTACAAATACTTTTTAGAAAGGGTATAGCATTAGGGAATATTTATAACGACCGTTCCTAGCTGTGGCTACTAAGGAAAAAATCGTTTCACGGTGGGTTTTGAACTCATTCATTTGAAAACCATTTATTTAATTAGATTAGTACCTTAAGGTCGCCAAATAATTTAATTTATTTGCTTATTATAATATTTATTAAATTATTTTTTATATATTTATATATTTATTTCTGCCGCTTTGGCAGAAATAAAAATATAAAGGTCAAAATTTAAATTCAATCACCAAATTAAAATCTTAAACAATTAAGAGTGCCCAACCAACTGATCAAATACCTATAGATCATAACGTGAATAATAATGGCTTTTATTGGAAAAACGGTTGAAACATCTGTATCTACAAAAAGCTGTAGATACAATTTAATTACCTTAAGTTACTTCATATAGTGTAAATGTTCATACATCAAAGATTTGATCATTAATATCAAAGTGCATACTTTGATCTTAATGTCCCAAAGTAAAAATCTGCAGGTGGCATCTCTAGGTTTGCGTGTCAAAGAATAAATACTTCCCTTTCTGAAAACCATACCTTCGATAATATTTAATTTCACACAATTCATGTTGATTGCCGTGATGAATAGGGGTAAATTTGTTTGAAAACATTAACTACTAAGAAACAAACTTCATTACACTCTTAAAACTTTATAGGGAGTTACTTCCATACAGTGACTTGCTATAAACAAACTTCACTGGACCTGCGGTATTCCGATATTCGCGTCACGACAATGGCTTTGAAAGATCTTTCCTATAAAATAGTAAATATCTCTACAATATACGTGGCTTGTGGTCTGCACTGTATCGAGTACTATAGAAACTGATCAAGAATAGAATGTCTATCGTTACACCAGACAAACTCACCAGAATATAAATCCATAAAATCTCGCCGTACTACGTTGACTTTCTTTTCATAAAACTTCTTTGTGTCTTTATGTGTTCCATAATGCTGTAACTCTAGTATATTCATAAGTGCATAAAAGAAAAGGTTATTTGGCAAATACTTTGTTCAACTATAAATAATCGAATAGCAGACTAAGTTTATGCTATTTTTTAAATATATTTATTCTGCGTGAAAACGCTTTAGACTTGTTTAATATTTTTATACTGTTATAAAATAAATACATTTCCAAATAGTTAGATTTGACGTTACGAAAACGTATGTCAAAGGAAAATAAATCTATCTACATACTAGCCATACTCGAACTGAGAACTCCATAATTGCTAAAAATATACAAGAACAGGCTGTTTCTTAAAATTGACACCCATTATCTCACTTATCTTCTGCCGATTCATAAAAAAAGTAGTGGACACTAACACATTTTTGCTGATTTTTTGTTTATTTAACATCCTGTATATTTTCAGTCCAAAAAATGTCTGTAATTTTGTAGATTCAAAACTATATAACTATTATATTGATGATTTCAACATAATTTTCCAGAATATCAAAGAACATCTAAAATGTTTACGAAGTTCAGTGACCATATAAATAAATTATTGTACTTATTATTGTAATAAGTAACACGTGTCCTATTCAATGAAATAGGGAGTTAAAACCAACGCAGTTTAAGATACATGTATTAAATATACCTATATATATATATACATATATATATATATATATATATATATATATATATATATATATATATATATATATATATATATATATATATATATATACAGGGTGAGTCAGTTTTTTGTAGACAAACTTTAACAGGGGATAGAACGCACGTTTTTAAAAAGAAAAGTGCCTATAAAGATATGGCCGATCTAGCTTCCTAAGGAAGATACAGGGTGTTAAAATTTAATTTTTTTTTACATTAATGTGTAATATTTTCTGAACGGAATGATATATTCACTAAATATTTTACACATATCTTAACCTGCATAGGATCAACATGTTGTATTGTTCCTGTCGAAAATACTATAGTGGATGTTACTTTTTTCGGGTACTTCGGATATTCTGCATATTGGAACTTTTTTTTCGTACGCCACTGACATTATCTGATACTGAAAATAACAATAATAAAAAATAATAATAATAATAAAAAAAAATAATAAAATAATTATCTGATACTGAAAATAAATGAAAATAACGGCCCCTTAGTAACAATTTTGATCTCTTGTAATTTTGCTCTAACTACGACAGTTTTAGAGATATTGGCCGTTGTTTCTCTGACAGTGTAATGTCGTTATTATATTTTTTTTCTCGAATTTTCTTTATGACATAAACGAACGCTTAGATTTTTTCATGTTTGGGGGATAATGCCTATTAATTAAGGCGCATAAAACAAGCGGTAAGAATGTTCAAAAACTTGCACAGTGGCGGGGTGGAAGGGGTGCTCCACCCCTTTCGTAAACAGAACATCTACGCCAAAGACTATTTTTAAAAAAACTGTTATTTTCATTATCTACATACAGTTTAACAAAAATAATGTCCCTTCTTCTGTTTCGAAATTCCTGTGCGGTTCCTAGTTATTTTGATTTTTAGTGTTTGATGTGGTACTAAATTAAGTAATTTATTTATTAGCAATAATAATTATCGACTAAATATTTAATTCTTTCAACGAAACCTACCTAAATATGGTGTGTTAAGGATTCTAAAAAGCCGAAATCTCTTATTCTTTATCTTTTTTCAATGTAGTCAAAATAAATATTTGTTATATCAAGCCTTACTCAAATAAAATACTTTTATATGTTGAAATCTGTTAAATTACAAATGTACTTACAATACAATAGATTATTGTGCAGTTGCCAACTCTTAAAAATTTCCTTTAAGTTTTATTAAACTTGTGCATGTACCAATTTCTGTTTCAATTTTTGTTGTTGTTTGCTAAATAATTTCCATTTAAAACTAGCGTATTTGTAACTGTACGTAATAATTGCAACAAAATATTATACTCCTTGGAAAACAAGTAAGCATTATGTCATATTTTGAAACGACAGTTTGACGTATTACAAGTTTATCTACAAACAATTTTGCTTCATCTTGAATATTTTCACTGTTATTAATTAGTATTTTTAAGATTAAAAAGTTATTTTATGTGATTTGCCAGATTTTAATTAGTGTAACATGCCGTTTACATTTACAAATAGCGAACAAGCCGACATTCATTTTATTTATGGGTTCGCAAATGGGAATTCAAGATACGCAGCTAGGGAGTATCGAAGAAGATTTCAAAATAGACGACAACCTCATCATTCCGTTTTTGTGAGTATCCACCGTCGATTTGTTAACCAGGGTTTGAAAAATGTACCCGGGGGCCGACAGAACAACCGTGGACGAGATAGAGACCGTATATTGCGGGAATTTAATAGGAACCCAACGACAAGTACTCGATGTGCTGCTATTGCTCTTGGTATTTCCCAAAGTAAAATTTCCCGGGTTTTAAAACGGGATCACAGACGCCCATATCATTTTCAACCTGTTCAAGGTTTATGTCCAGGTGACGCTGAACGAAGACTTACTTATTGTAGGTGGGTTCTTAACTCCATTCAAAATAATAGGGATTTCTTATCCAATATACTGTGGACTGATGAATCTTGTTTTACTCGTCGTGGTATAGTAAATTTTCACAATCTGCATGTATGGGCACATGAAAACCCACATGCCATTCGACCACGAAGTTTTCAACATGAATTTAGTACAAATGTCTGGATTGGAATTTACGGCAACCACGTGTTTGGACCTTATTTCTTGCCACAACGTGTAAATTCAGAAAATTTCCTACAATTTTTAGAAGAACACCATGGTAATATATGGGAAGTCATTCCTTTGAATTTAAGAAAACAGTCTTGGATTCAACTTGATGGGTGCCCGGCCCATTATGGCAGAAATGTAAGAAATTGGCTAAACAATAACTATCCAGGGAGGTGGATAGGTCGTGGAGGTCCAGTGGCGTGGCCTCCCAGATCCCCCGATTTAACACCACTTGACTTTTTTGTGTGGGGATTCATTAAGGAAATAGTGTATACCCTCCGGTTAATACACTTGAGGAACTTCAAAATCGCATTAGAGATGCTTGCAATGAAATAAGGGTGCATCATTTAGTTAACTTAAGACGTTCTATGATACGTCGCAGTGAAATGTGTATTGAGAAGAACGGTTTACATTTTGAACAAAGTATCTAATTTTATGTATGTAGGTACTAGTGTTATTGTTATTAATTCTTGTAATTGTTATTTATAAATCATTATTGCTAACAATTGTTATTTATTCCACAACTATTATTGTTAATTAAATATTGCTATAAATTCAAAAATGTTTATATCTCCATAAACATTAACATCAATGCTCATCTAATGTTTTTTTTATAATTGTTATTACTTGGAAAGAGATAAAGAGATTTCGGCTTTTTAGAATCCTTAACAAACCATATTTAGGTAGGTTTCGTTGAAAGAATTAAATATTTAGCTGATAATTATTATTGCTAATAAATAAATTACTTAATTTAGTACCACATCAAACACTCAAAATCAAAATAACTAGGAAACGCACAGGAATTTCGAAACAGAAGAAGGGACATTATTTTTGTTAAACTGTATGTAGATAATGAAAATAACAGTTTTTTTTAAATAGTCTTTGGCGTAGAAGTTCTGTTTACGAAAGGGGTGGAGCGCCCCTTCCACCCCGCCACTGTGCAAGTTTTTGAACATTCTTACCGCTTGTTTTAGGCGCCTTAATTAATAGGCATTATCTCCCAAACATGAAAAAATCTAAGCGTTCGTTTATAAGTCATAAAGAAAATTCGAGAAAAAAAAATTATAATAACGACATTACACTGTCAGAGAAACAACGGCCAATATCTCGAAAACTGTCATAGTTAGAGCAAAATTACAAGAGATCAAAATTGTTACTAAGGGGCCGTTATTTTAGAAATATGTATCAGATAATGTCAGTGGCGTACGAAAAAAAAGTTCTATTATGCAGAATAATCGAAGTACCCGAAAAAAGTAACATCCACTATAGTATTTTCGACAGGAACAATACAATATGTTGATCCTATGCAGGTTAAGATATGTGTAAAATATTTAGTGAATATATCATTCCGTTCAGAAAATATTACACATTAATGTAAAAAAAAATTAAATTTTAACACCCTGTATCTTCCTTAGGAAGCTAGATCGGCCATATCTTTATAGGCACTTTTCTTTTTAAAAACGTGCGTTCTATCCCCTGTTAAAGTTTGTCTACAAAAAACTGACTCACCCTGTATATATATATATATATATATATATATATATATATATATATATATATATACATATATATATATATATATATATATATATATATATATATATATATATATATATATATATATACATATATATATATATATATATATATATATATATATATATATATATATATATATATATATATATATATATATATACATATATATATATATATATATATATATATATATATATATATATATATATATATATATATATATATATATATATATATATATATATATATATATATATATTATATATATATATATATATATATATATATATATATATATATATATATATATATATATATATATATATATATATATATATATATATATATATATATATATATATATATATATATATATATATATATATATATATATATATATATATATATATATATATATATATATATATATATATATATATATATATATATATATATATATATATATATATATATATATATATATATTGACGTTTCGGTCCATTTTTGGGACTTTTTCAAAAGAGTATTTTATTTATGACCAAAAAAGGGACCGAAACGTCAAGTAATATAATCAGTCGTTTTATTGCTACTATCCCAAGATAAACCCTCCAAAATATGTATATATACGGACAAGTATAAAATTCCCTACACAGTATAATTCGAGTAAACCATAAGGGAGTAAATACTTACTTGCATTAAGTACTAAAATTCAGTTCTCCCGAAAGACCAAGCAGTTAGAAATTGAAACATTCAAACTTTCAAAAACTCGATTACATTTAAATACTTCATCGTAGCGAGATTTGAATATACCGAAACTCTTTCCAGCATAATTTATATGATTAATTTGATAAATCTCTCCATCACAAATCTCGTTTTTACTTAATTGAAATCTTCTACATCCTTTGAAATGTAAAAATAGAAAGCCACAAAAGCTTTAAAGACATTAAATAAATAATTGCCTTTTAACCTCAAAAGCGCGATATAAAATTCAGATAGAGCTCAGCTCTTGCGAGAATGCAAATATATATATATATATATATATATATATATATATATATATATATATATATATATATATATATATATATATATATATATATATATATTAGCTATTTTAATGAGAAATCATATTTCTACCTACTAAAATAGCTACGCATATCGGTTAGTTTGTATACTATCCATCTAGTTTACAAGCTATACAAGATTTATCGCCAAAGTACAAACCACAAAAAAAGTATACAAATTAATTAAGTATTTACCACATAATAATAATTTTTGTTCCTAGTGTTAGGTCCAGTTTCGCGTTCTTTATACGTTGCAAGCATGCAAGCTGACTATAATCACTGTCATTCATTAATTTTGAAATTGTAATTGTAATTGTTGAAATGTTTGAAATTGTCTTATTGTACTTCCAAAGTAGGTTTTCAAATAATTGTTAGTGTTACTTCTACTAATAATTAATTTTTAATACCTATCCTATTTTTAAACAAATTTGACAAGACACGACAGTAAATAACAACAACACTCCACCGCAGAAATAAAAAGAAAATATAAGTGAATTGCAATAAAGGCGACCTGTGACCAATTGATGACAAGAAATACGTCATTTCTTGTGGAGGTGACTCTGCGCCGTTCATATTTCGCATCGGAAGTGATGTTTGAATAATCGCGCCTTAAATTAGTTTAACAAAAAAAGTAAGAACACCGAGGATAAAGAGAAACATTGCAAAATATGAAAATACTTACTTAGTGCCTATAAATATTTTCTATTAAATATAGAATATTGTTTACATAAAAAAATCCACAATTGATTTTATAAAAAAATATTATTTCATGGAAATTTATATTTCTATGTTCAGTTAAACTGCGCAAACTCGCCCCAAACACGAAAGCCGTGTTAGCGGCAGAGGAAAATTATCGTCGGGATTATGCTTTTTAGCTTCTTCTGATCTAGTATTTTTATTTCTGTGCACGCCACACAGCACTTGCTGTAAACATAACCTCACTTTTCTAATAAAATTAACCAAAGGGAATATACTAACCGACCAATTGGTTATTATGTATTAATAGTAACATTAAGTTCACACTTTATCCAACTAGTTTGTAAAGTAGCCAAAAACTCTGATCCATTTGAATACTTTTCTTGTGGTTTGTACATTGGCGATAAATCTTGTATCGTTTGTAAAGTAGCTGGATGGTATACAAACCAACCAATATTGGTAGCTATTTTAGTGGAAATATGATTTTCCATCAAAATAGCCAGACGCTTGTATACTTTGTATACTATCCAACTTATTCTATAGACTAGCCAAGTAAACACTTTAACTGTAACATATATAATAGATAACTGGGATATTTGGTCGTTGAGGTTTATGCCTTTTAAATACCCCGCACAAGCATAGTCTGTAATTTAAAAAACGGACGCCATTTATAATAAAATGGCGCTCGAAAAACCGTAAAAAAATGCAAAAAAATTTTTTTTCAGTTTTTAGCAATAACTACAAGTACAATCGTTTTGTTCAAAACCTGGATCTGTCGGACGGATAGTTTTGCTACAATTGCCATTTACATTTTTCTGTCAAACCTTTAATACACTGCTTCTGTATTTATAATCGTCTATCACCATAATTTACTATGAAAATTATTTCCTTTTCTTTTGATATTACTCGCAAATCTCTTCTACAGCTGGGACGCTACCAAACCTGTTAAATACGACAAAAACACTTATTTTTGCAGTTATTTCTGCTTCTATAACCTTTACACTGGCGTTCTTGCTTATTTAGCACAAATTCAATATTATTACTTTAGATTTACTATTAATTTATAACAAATTTTATGAAACTTAGGAGCGTGGCTGTTGCTTCATCGAACGCCTTAGCTACACTCTCTCTTTTAATTGTTCATTGTTACTACGAATATACCTTATGAAAACACTTGCACTTCCTGGTTACTTATTCTTTCTTGTTATGATGTTATGATCTGGCCAATCAGATTGATTCATAATATATAATTTACTTAATTACACTTAACACACACAATTTGATTTTCACTTTATATAATTTCGAACTCAATTTATATGTGAGGCGTTGCCTCGACATTTTGATTCTGGTTCGTAGCTAGAATTCTTGAACCCCATTATTAGACTGATGCTTTCGCATTAATCTTTTAATCTAGACGTATCTTATTAATGATCTATTACTGATGATGATTTGTATTTTTTCGGATAGTTGCAACTATCTTTTTCATCAAATAAAAGTTTTTTAAAAAGTTATTTTTGCAACGAGCAATATAACAATATATATATACATATATATATATATATATATATATATATATATATATATATATATATATATATATATATATATATATATATATATATATATATATATATATATATATATATATATAAATATATATATATATATATATATATATATATATATGTATATATATATATATATATATATATATATATATATATATATATATATATATATATATATATATATATATATATATATATATATATATATATATATATATATATACATATATATACATTTTGAAGTTGCACAAATTCTTTCACTTTTGCTGAAGCTCTTGAGAATGATGTACGATTTATTTAAGTGAAGGCATTCATATTTTAATTTCTTATTAATACGGATGTTATACATAATTAAGAAAGTAAAATGCGAATGGCTCCAAACAAATAAATCGCACTACGTTCTGAGGAGCAAGATGAAAGAACTCGCGCAACTTTTAAATTATTCGTTTCACTATATATTCAAATATACAAGTGGTGAGATATTATGGCAACATAATATGCAATATATCAACGTACTTTTCTGTAAGATACATTGAATGCATCATGTATTAACCAGTCCTGCTGCCCCATCCCTGCGGCCTATTTGTCTCTGCCTCTCTGACCCAGAGAAGTGTTAAGAAATATGACAAAAAGGCTGGGAGGGACGTGTTAATCCCCAAATATCTATTTATATTATGCGGTGACAGTCAAATTTAACGTCTATTACTGCAGGGGATTTTTTTACAAGAGAACAATAAAATTATTTGTTTTTGTTGAGAGTGTGAACCTTAGTGGCGCGTTTAATTTAATACGTTATACATTAGGCAGGTACTCGGAAAAATGTTTCAATTTCCTACGTGGATGTAGCAAACAGGAATATTAAATATTTCTTGATATTCGAATTTAATATCACAAATTGAAATTTCGTCCGATAAATAACACCCTCTGCCAACCACGGAATATTTCTTTGGAAGCTAAGAAACGAATTACTGGATTTTCTGAGTATCATCTAAATCCCCAATTCTCATAGGTATATTATTTGTGGAATTCACAACGCATTATAACATATAAAATTTACCCTGTCGCCAGTCCGGCTTCAGTGAAACACAGTACAAAGGTTTTTTGTAAAAATAAAAATATTACAAAAAAAATAGTATGTACCTAGTATATGCGTTTATAGCTCAGTTAAAGCTAATTTAAAAATATGGCCTTGAAGAAAAATTACACTTAATTCAAAAATGTGAAAATTTTACAATGTTAGCCGGAAGGGCTCAAAATTAAAATAAAAGTGAAATAACTATTGACTCTCCGTCATGTTAGGAAAATCCAACATTTACAAGTTAATAGGTAGATAAACACTGGTAAATGAAGTAGTCAAGCAGCAATAAGACCTGGCAATTCCTGTGAAATATTTTAAGACATAATATTATATACCTTTCCTGGCAGACTTCTGGAGGGCCCCTCGTATAAATTTTACATAGCCTATGATTCTAGGATGATGCTATCTTAGCAAGATAGAAAAACCAACAGAACTGGGATTGACCATCAACGGGTGCAGTAATATGTTCTGAGGAGATGCCTTCCAGCCTGACTTTCAGGAAATAAGGCAAAGGTCGGCACAGCTTGGTCGCAGGACGAATTGCGGACGTTCGGTCGGTCTCGGTCGTTCAATAGAAAGAAATATTGACGAGTGTCAAATTTATCCTCTCCAGTTATAATTTGAGAGTCGCAAAATTTGTATGAATTTCCAGGCTTGAGCGAGATATCAATAATAAAAAAAATGAAATTTAGCTGAAACTGAATAGATAAGATTAGATTAGATTATATTTAGATTGGTGGGGGCTTTGCCCTTATGACGTGTAGGCCTCAATATGGGTCCGTCAGGTCCCATATTGTCCAAATTAAACATTTTTTGGTTTTTGCATGAACGTAGAAAAAATATTGTATGCAACTCGTACAAAAAGTGTTTCTTGCACTCGGCGTGTTGTCCAACCGTCCTACCGTGTGACAATTTCACGTCGGGTGTAATAAACATTTACTTTTTGCCCTTGTTTCATAAATAACTATTAATACAATTAAATAAAAAAAATGATTAGTTTAATTAGGTATTTAAATCAAAGAAAAATATTATACCAACAGATGAATATATAACTTATTATCTAAATAATGTAGTTAATTATAAGATATCGAATCAGTGAAGTATATCAATTTTATTTGATATTAAGAAATAAATATATGCATATGTAAAACTGGAATTATTGTAAATAAGAAAACTACTTGAAATTTGATTAAATTTCCCAGAAATTATACATTAAAAAATGCATAGATATGCAATTAGCAGTAAAAACAGAGTAAAGTGGTTAAATTAAGCTACAAAACAACACGTATAGAAAGGTAAATAATTAAATTAATCCTCTTAGATGAGATCATCAAAAATTAAAGAAAAGTTAGGGCCTAAGCCTGTGGTTATTTCCACTTGGAAATTACGATAGTTAACGAAAAATATTCAGTTTTTGAGCGTCCTGAACGCTAGAATTTGTTTAGGTATTGTAATTTATAAGATAAAAGATAAGGTACGGTATGCAATAATAAATATTTAAATATTAAAAAGGTACTGTCTGCATTATTTTCCAATTCCAAAAAAAATACCCATAAGATAGACAAATTGTAATTAAAACCATTTATATACTAACACAACAGTTTAATAAAAAAACAGTTGAAAAACAGTGGGTGATTTTTTTGGAAATTGGACAATAATCCAGACAGTAGGTACATTTTTTCGATTAAAAATATCAATAATCTTGAAAGCCAACGACATCTACGAATATTATTAGCACAGTATGCATCTCAATGGCAGACTTTATACTGTTTTAAAGCGTTTTAAATATTTTCTGATCACTTAGTTACGGGAGTGAATCAAAAACGAATATATTAAATTTTTTGGATATCAAAATGTTTCGCTGAAAATCGGCATGTAGGCGTAAAATGCCATTAGGAACATAATTTATTAGTGAAATATTTCGAAATATTTACAATTACGACTATTCTCTAAAGATATTTTTGAAGTCACAAATTTGAGCCAGTGTTAGCTGTCAACTTTGAATTAGTTCATTTTAAGTTATTTTGGAAACAGAAGTAATTGTCACTAAAAGTTTTTATCAAATGTTAATGTTAAAAAAAATCCCATAAGATTCCAAGTTTCTGACGGATAATGTATATATGTAATATTTTTTCACCAATACGTTCAGGCTTATATTGATATATCATAATAAACAGTTTAAAAAAAACAAATTTGGGGAAGGTGGATTTTTGGAAGATTGCATGATTTTTAAGCTAAATGCCCCGAACTATAGAAAATTCCTTGTAATTTATGTAACCAGTTGGGAAAAGTACTATTTTGTGTAACGACCAGATTTCTGTGTAACGAGCGCTAGCGAGTTCCGTTAAAGGATGCGAGTTACACAAAATAGTGTTACCCAACGTGTTTCATACAAGATTTTTTCTAATTTTATGACCAGAAAACTGAATTTTATACGTTTAAAAGCAATCCAGTTGGTTGTAATGGTGTAACAGCTTGTCACTGTCAGTTTCATAATTGTCTAAATAACCTACTGTAAAATGAACATTATAAAACCAGTTGTGTAAAATTTTACTTTTCATTCTCCCCCCTACGAAAGTATACTTTTCTGTTTTAAATAGGCACAGCGAAAGCGAAAGTATAACATGGTAGCTTTAAATTGTGTTTTATGTTATAAAATCGAGGGAAGAATGAAAAGTTTAATACATTACATGCTGCAGAAGCCATTTTAGGTGCTCGGAGGTATTCAAATAGTGTAAACTAAATGTGTATTTAAATACATCTCGCACCTAAAACTAAGCTTTCGCAGCTTGGAATGTAAATGTAAAGAACTATTTCGTAACTGGTTGTGAAAAGTAAGACGTTTACCCTAACCTAACCGTGACCTAATGTCAAAGGGTTTTGAAATGTGTCACTTTAAATGTCAAAATTATAAAACAAATATTTCTTATCATAACACCTGACGATGTAATAGACATTGTAGAAAATTACTTATATAAAAATAAGGTTAATATGTACATATTATTCATAAATTTTTCTTTTCCACAAGAGCCAATAATTTTAAAACCCCATCAGGCCCGTACGTAATTATCAAACTTTTAATACAAACTCGCATGACCCACCCTTAAATTATGTAAACCGGATTAGGGGGTTTGTAATTAAATCCCGTACAATGTTTCATGTATATGGCACGAAATGACCCCTGGCTGGACAGGTATTTAATGTTTCATCGCATATGCGACCGAGAGAGAAGTGCCTTGCTTTAATCTGATCGAAACTGCATAAATAATGAACTGCATTGTTCGCTACTCTTTAAGCGTCAACGAAGAGTCCACGTCTACCTATTTTCTTGCATAAGATACTACCTAAATCCAATTTCCTTACAGATAGTAGATCGTCCACGTTCCCGGCGTGCCATTGCTTTTCTTTGTTACCCACACATTTATTTACTTTATTACATACAATCCAAATTTAGTCGAGTTTATATGTGTATCGCACAGATTCCTTGCCCATATATTCAAAACAAATTCATAGAATATTCCTTGATTTTCATGATACAAACTTTAGAACAGGGCAGCCGCGTCAATTAATCCTTTTCGTCAGAAGTCCTCAAGAACAGCTCCGATTTTGAAAATTTTGTTTTTTTATATTATTTAAAATCAGAAACGTTTTGGAGCGGGAAGGAGTTATTTATATTCTTTAAACAATATTTATGATATTTATATAAAAAAATCAGTTTTGTCTTTTTTTCCTAGGCTTATTATTTATTATTGTTAATTAATCGTCAAAGTGATAATTTAACCGTTTTCTATTTTATTTTTTTTAATCTGCTCACTTCACATGAAGTTATAAGTTATATACATGTATAATCAAAATTGTTTTTGTTAAAAGTATGCACATAGGAATTTGCCACTTTTTAACTGTAAACAAATGGTGTAATCCAAATTTGAAAAAAAAATCAAGGCAAAAAAAAACGAAAAACTTATTTTTCAAAATCAGCAAAATAACTCATCACTTGTAATATCGAAAAAAAATACATGAAGATGACAGAAAAGTGAAAATTTACACGGAGAGAAATGATTAGCAGATATTCGTGAGATTCTCACGAAATATTACTACTAATATTACGAATTTGGGTGCGAGAGGGCTAAGTTGTTAACTACAATTCGTAGCAAAAATTAAAATCACTGAATTTTACTACTTTTCTTAGCAATTTATTGTATTTGAAAGCCGTAATTTTTTGCTCTTACGAATTTGTTGTTTTCTCGGAAAACAACAAATCGGTTATTTTCTTAAATGCATTTGTATTTCATTTTATTCACATTGTTTATTTTCAAGTTTTTATGGCGATTTTTGATTTTTTTTCCTGGGAACTTAGCAGAACAGCCATGCACCCTATATGAAAATGACTTTTAAAGCTTGGTTCTAGTTCAGGAATTTACCGTTCCCGTTCTCTTAATTAATAGGGACGTCTTCGAATTCGCCGTGATGATTTTGCAATTTTTCATTGCGATTTTTGGATTTTTTCCCCGGGAACTTAACAGAACCGCCATTAATCTCCTATAAAAATGACTTTTCAAGTTCAGTTTTAACTCTGGAATTTACCGTTCTCGTTCCCTTAATTAATCGTGACGTGTTCGAATTCGCCGTGTTGATTTTGAAAATTTTTATTGCGATTGTTGATTTTTTTTCCAGTGAACTTAACAGAACAGCCATGAATCTCTTATGAGAATAACTTTGACAGTTTTAGTTTGGGAATTCACCCTTCCCATTCTCGTAATCAATCGTGGCGTTTTGGAATTCGCCGTGATTTTCGCATTCCGTGATTCGCATTTTTTTATTGCAATTTTTGGAATTTTTTTCCCGGGAACTTAGCAGAACAGCCATTAATTTCATTTCAAAATGACTTTTTAAGCTCAGTTTTAGTTCAGGAAATTACCGTTCCCGTTCCATTAATTAATCGTGACGTCGTCGTGATGATTTTGCAATTTTTATTGCGATTTTTGAATTTTTTCCCGGGATCTTTGCCGAACAGTCACTAATCTCGTTTGAAAATGGCTTTTGGGGGTCAATTTTCGTTCAGGAATTTACCGTTCCAGTTCCCTTAATTAAGGATTCGCCATGTCACATTTTGCAATTTTTTTTCGATTTTTCAATTTTGTTTCCCGCAAGTTTCCAAAACAACTGTAAATCTTAATTAAATTGTCCTCTGGTCTTTTGTGGAGCTATGTATTATTATTTTCCCCCTTGTTTGTGTATTTTCTTATGTTATTTCCAGTGTCGGGTTATTTTTCTGATATTTATTGAACACAAATTTTTTTTGTCGGTTTTTGTTCAAATTTGGTTTACACCTTACACCATTTTTTTATGGTCAAAAAGTGGCAAATTCCGATGTGAAAATTCTTCAAAATTAATTCCATTAAGTTAAGTTCACACTTAAGTTAAGTTAAGTTAAGTTAACACTAATCCTAAGTACACATATATCCTAACTGAAACTTATTGATTTATTCATCTTGGTATCTGGTATAGATATATAAGGATATTGGTCTTTATCTTTTATATTATTGACGTTTAAGTAGGTTCACCGGAACAACAGGCACCGAAAACTCCCCAATGCGACCTAAAAACCCCAAACAATGAAATACATAATATCATAATAAATACCTACCTTTGACATATTTTGTTATAACTGGATAGGGCTGGAACCTTTGATGTAATGATAATACTCGAATTAGTTTCTACAAACAGTACAACACTTTTAGTTTGCTCGACGCGCCTTTCGCCAACTAATCCATCCATCCCGTACACACATGTATCCATTCCGTACGAACCCCGGTTTAGTCGTGGTTTGAGTAAGGTCTTCAAAACCGTGGGTAAAACAGCAATTCATTGGTCGAATAATAAATTACTACAACTCCTAGACAATCCAAAGGATAAAATTGTTCCAAATGAAAGGTTTGGGATTTACGAAATTAGTTGTAATGACTGTGATCGAAAATATGTTGGATAAACGAGACGATCGATTATCACCAGGTTTAAAGAGGCTCATCTAAAATATGGAAGAACAGATAAGTCTAGTGTTGCACAACATGCTTTTGACAACGATCATAGAATAGATATTAGTAATTTAATATTAGTTAGAAATGTGACCAATAATAGACAGTTGAATGCATTTGAGAGCATATAAATTATGAAATGTAAAAATAGTATGAATAGCGACAAGGGACCTATACTGTATACCAGGCTTTACGCGTTGCTTAGCAACTGATCATTGAAGCGTGACTAATGACACCATGAAAATAGTATAAATAGCGTAATTTTTTTAGTTTAAGATTAATTTTAATCGTCTCCGGATGATGCCAACTTGGTTGGCGAAACGTACGTCGATCAAAGTAAAAGTGTTTTGGTGTTTGTGGAAACTACTTCGAGTGATATCTTGTTATGTCAAAGTTCCTGTTTACTTTTAAAGTCGCCTTTAACATAGAATATTTAGTCCACATCGAAGAAGGTGCAATTTTTTTCTCAAATGTAGAAAGTAAGCGAGGAGCAGTTTTTTGTTTATAGCACTAACTCCTCTCTTTTTCATCCAATTTTCAAATTGCAGATATTTCAAAGATCTTTAAAATAGGTGACTTTTCTGGAATTAAATTAGCTGTAGCTTCTTTGGCTTCTTGCAAAATATCAGTCGAAATTTCCATTATAAATTTCCATAAGAAATTTCCATATTATATCTTTCACAATTTATCATTTCGCAGGCTAAATTTTTCTTGGGTGACTTATCCATATGTAACATAATTCACTAGCCGAATAAATAACTATTAACGCAATTGTTCCTTACTAAATTACATAAGTAGCCTAAATACAATGACCTCGAAAGATTTCCCATGTCTTTGGGACATATTGTAAAATTAAAAGCGGGTTGTGCAATAGACCGTAGTAAAATATTGAGTAATGATAATATTAAATTAATATTTAACATATTCTAAACATTCTAAACTCTTGCTTGTACCTACGTATCCAACTCGTATCTAAATTGGTACTTATGCGGAGATATATGCCGACAGCTTGAATGACATTACTGAATGCTTATTCCCAACCCGAGATGAAATTATGAGAGGACCCCAGGTGTACTGAGAATCTGATATACATCGCTGTCAAATTTGTTTTTGTTGCGAGCTTTTCTTATTTCCTTTTTCGAGGTGAACTTTTAGTAGTCCTAATGGCATCCATATTTACACTTTTGTAAGTGACCCTTCGCATAACCATGGAATATGTCCTGCAGCTGATTGGCTGCTGCTAACAAAACGATGCGGAATAACGGTTAGTCATATATAGCCTCCTCCTTTTCTTGAATCTTTCCAACTATAATCGTGCATACCTAGTAGAAAATGATGTTTTTTATTAAAATTATTACCTATTATGTTTTCAGTAGTATTCTTTTCAACAATACAAAGCTTGTAGTAAAATATTGGGTGTTAATGAGTTGCTATAACATTAATAAATCTGTTCAATGGGTCTGTCGATATGTATACATAAAAAACAACATGATAAAAAACACACACACAACAATAATACACAAAATACTATAAACAGTCCCAATTTCAATAGACTTAATATTAATCCATCAATACGCGGCAGCAATGAAATGCAAACTGCCATGCGAAGAGCAGATCCTCTTGCTAAAAGTAGGTTAGAACTCAACTTTCGGCCACCCAATTGTCCCAGTGAGCTGGGTCGCGTGATTGATATTCGATTGATATTCGACCATATGTAAGGTGCATACACTGAGAAAAAAAAATAACCATTATACAATAATTGTATGGCTTCAATACAATTTGTGTATACTATTTGGGACAAACCAACTCATACATTGCTAGTATGCAACACGTTTTTCTGAAATTGAGGTTGGTAGTTGCATTGTCATTATACAGTGAGCTCGTAAAGTTTGGAATAAATTCAATTAATCGTTATTGAAGGATTTTCACAGGAAATCCTCGGACACGTCAAATTTATTTTATAAAATGTCACTTTTTTCAGCCATCGATTTTTTTTTTGTTTTGTTCGTTTTTGAGCTATGACGTCATCGACAATTTTTTTAAATGACAACCCATATTTTTTTTCACGGATTTCGATAGAGCACATTTTTCTGAGTGCGAATATGTCAAAAACATAGTACCTTTAACATTAAAGTGTTCGAGATATTCGGTTGCAAAGTTTTAAGAATGAATTATACAAGCGATGACCAAATGCTAATCATTTATCAAGAAAGCGCAGGAAAAACAACAGTTTTGACAGTTGTCACAATTTTGAAGTTTTTCCTCGCAAGTTTGTGTTTTAATCAGTTGAATAATATCATTAAGTAAGTTGATTAATCATTATTCCATCATAATTCATTTTATTTAAAAATGGTCCGTCGTTTGAGTGAAAGGGAAAGAATCGAAATTTTGATGATGATCGGTTACGGGGACAGAGCTCGCACACAAGTAGAAGTTTGCCGTTTATTTAACAACAAATATCCAAACAGAGAACCAATTACACAGTCCACCGTTAGCAAAATAGAACAAAAGTTTTTAGAAGTGGGTCATACGAGAGATCGCCCTAGAACGGGTCGTCCACCAGTGCAACAAGATGTTAAATTGAATGTTCTACTAGAGCTTCAAGAAAATCCCCATTTACCCACCCGCCAAGTGGCGGCAAACAACGGAATAGTTCAAAGCTCCGTCTTGAAATATTCGAAATTGAACAAATGGCATCCGTATAAAGTGGTTTTGGTCCAAGAGTTAAACGAAGATGATCCTGACCGTAGGTTACAGTTTTGCCAAACCATGTTGCTACGCCTGATTGATGACGACGGATTTTTACGCAATATTGTTTTTTCTGATGAGGCTACCTTTTATCTCGACGGCACAGTTAACCGGCAAAACTGTAGATATTGGTCTCCTGAAAATCCACACTGGAAAATGGAAACTCGTAGTCAGTTTCCACAAAAAGTTAACGTTTGGGCTGGTATTGTAGGTAATCGTATTTTGGGCCCATTTTTCTTTGAAGGCGTATTAACAGGTGAAATATATTTAGAATTTTTAAGAGACGACTTAGTCCCTGCACTTGCGGTACTTTACCCAAATGACGTAGATCCAGATCTGCCCCATCACACGATATGGTACCAACAAGACGGTGCACCACCCCATTTTGCAGTGATCGTTCGCGATTATTTAAACCATGTATTTCCTAACCATTGGATTGGTCGCAGGGGAACTATCGAATGGCCCCCTAGATCTCCAGATCTCACTCCCCTAGACTACTTTTTATGGGGCTATTTAAAGAGCAAAGTCTATTTCAATAGACCAAATACCATCGAAGAATTAAAGGACAGAATTCGCAATGAAATTCGAACCATTCAACCCGATACTGTTGGTAAGGTTCTGCAGGAGTTTCAGTGGCGGATGGGATATTGCCAGGAAGTGAATGGAGGTCACTTTGAAAATTTACTCTGATTTTATTTTTTACTTTAATTATTTATCATTTATTTGTTAAAATATTTTTTTATTTGTTTAAATTGTTGTTAAAAAATTAAACAGATTACTCCCAAATCTTTCAAAATGTTCGATAAGCTACCAAAATAAATAATATTACTCCTTAATCTTTTAAAATGTAATAAGCTATAAGCTATTAGATACAATAAGCTATTAAAAATCTTGACCCGCCCGATAGCTTATGCATGGTGCCATGGTACATTTTATAAACTTTGCAACCGAATATCTCGAAAACTTTAATGTTAAAGGTACTATGTTTTTGACATATTCGCACTCAGAAAAATGTGCTCTATCGAAATCCGTGAAAAAAAAATATGGGTTGACATTTAAAAAAATTGTCGATGACGTCATAGCTCAAAAACGAACAAAACAAAAAAAAAATCGATGGCTGAAAAAGTGACATTTTATAAAATAAGGTTGACGTGTCCGAGGATTTCCTGTGAAAATCCTTCAATAACGATTAATTGAATTTATTCCAAACTTTACGAGCTCACTGTATAAGCAGTTTGCATAACTATTATACAAATGGTTATATTATCATTATACAAGTAGTTGTTCCAGCATTATTTTATTAGTTATATTACCGCTTCTTAACTGTTCGTATTGCCATTATACATTGCCAAAAATACAATTTTGTTGTAAGATATCAAACAATCATTAAAACTAGTCATGTACGTATTGTGATTGTGACAATTCAATTATTTATTATGCACTAAACAACTCAAAACTAGTAGAAAAGGGGGTTTCATAAGAAGCTGTCATAAAAAGCCTATTTTAACCTACATCTATACCCAGTTTAGACAACAATACCAAATAATTTTAATGTGCATTAGGTAGATATTGCTATTTAATTTCAATGTAGAAATAAAAAATATTTGCCAAAATTGCCAACAAAATATTAATTACACCATATACCTTTCGTCATATCATAAAACAATTGGATGGTGAATGTGATGCAGAATAAGAATGTTTCCTATTCAAATATTACGGATCCATTTTACACGTTCCTCGGCCGTGTCACATCGGCATCATTGGCATTCATTCGTATGCCAGCTGTGCTAATACCATCGAACGTTTTGTGGCAAAGTGGGGGTTAACAATAATTCTTGAAATAGAAGTAATACAGCTATTCTTTAATTTAGTGTATTATTTCGATGGGTTTTGTGTTAAAATTGATTAGTTATTAGTATTCTATCAAAACATAACAACTTGTTGAGTGAAAGCGCCTTTATAGTGACGATTTTAGCTTGCTGTAAGAAAAGTTATACTGCCCCGATCTCCCATTGCGGCAATAGGTGTGACCACAAAAAAATATACATTAAAAGTAGTGAGGAATAGAGCTTTTGACCTAATAATAGCAATATTGGAACTGTGCCTGAAGAAAAGTCAATCCGAACCACAACAGCGTCCGTAGAAAGTGCTTGCTTTATTTGAATCGGATAAACGCGTTGTCATTGGTTTGACGTCACATGCTTGCTAGGTCTGTAGGCGCGATAGAACAACCGTACTTCGTACTGTACAGCGTTAGGTTTATGTGACGTTCTCGTTAGAACGAAGTCTGCATATTATTCGCAGTATTATCTAGTAGTGCCTATATTATTTAGAGCGTCAAATATAGTTTGCTTATTGCTTGTTGTCAAATATAGGGGAGGGTTTCCAGAAAGGAGATTCACATAATTTGCGAACGTAGACGTGATTATGGTAACCGAATTTCTCGCATCAAATACCGACTTCAACCAGCCCCAACCCAGTGGTGTGAAAGCTAGTCGGCATAATAACTATCGGCAATAACAATAACTATCGACACAAATAACCGGCTCGTCCTAGCTCATAATAGTCACTAACCTTACTATAACCAGCTATAATACTATAATATCCAGTCTGACGCATGCAGCTGGCATGTGATGTCATCCGCCTAGTCTCGCTCGCGGCAATTTTTCTAGCCTCGCTGCGTTGGGGTAATTGCTATGACGAATAACGCAGAAAGTAAATAGCTATTATTTTTTTTACTTTATATGGGTTTATAATATCCATAGATCTATCATTTTCAGTTGAAGGCAAAATTTTGTGAACAGATCTATTGTGGATATCCTTTGAGATTTTTTTTTGTCTCATATTTCGATGTTACAACTATGCATAAGTTTATGTTAAATTAAAAATTTATTTGTATTTGAGGCCTATTATAGGAAGCTTAATATCTAATCTCAGAGACCAGGCGTGAGTCGCGTTGCGTCCCCTTCACCTCCCATCGCTGTTACCTATTTATCAACTACTAATAATCGGACTTACCTTCAAATGTTTGCAATTATTCAAATGAAAATTTAAAGTTTCCATTGTAAATACATAGAACACGACATATACACAAGTTCCCAGACGTCCCGACGAGACGGCAATAAATATAAATTTAATGAGAGGAACCGCGTAGGCCTTGACCCTGTTATGTTCACCAAATCGATCAAATCGGTCAAAGACGTGCCGGGAGAGACGATACAACGAAAATTTTATAGGAGTGGGGTGTCTGCTGAGCCACTTAGCATGCACTTTGCGATCATATATCTGATAATGGCCAATTGTTATGCGTCAATTTAAATTAGTATAATGGCAATACAAAATAGAATTTATGGTAATTCAAAACGTTTATTATTGACTATACAATTCGAAAGTAGAATAAGTAGGTAGATAAACGGATTATCTATTTCTATAATACAAGGAGGTAATTTGTGTCTATACAAATTTGTTTGGCCGTTATTATTATTACTGTTATTATTATTATTATTATTATACTACGGCTTGAACTGCATTATGATTAAGTCATCCCTAGAGTCGCTGGTTGAATCACTAGCTGTTTTGTATAATAAGTGTCTTGAGGAGGGAAATTCTCCCGACCCCTTTTAGATATAAAAAAATTCACCTATACATAAAAAGGTAACACTGATTGTTTAGACAACTTTCGTCCTATTTCAATTATCCCAGTCATATCTAAGATTCTTGAGATTATAATTAGAGATAAGCTTGTGGCATATTGTGATAAATATTCAATATTTTCACTCACAATCTGGATTCAGGAAAAATAAATCCACTTTTAAAGCCATTCTGAAATTGATGAAGGACGTGGTTGAGGGTCTTGATAATGGTTTACAAACAAATGTTGTTATGTGTGACCTTACTAAGGCCCTCGATTGCGTCTGTGTAGATAATCTCATTTGCTAATTTGCAATTTGCTCATCATATTTGCTTAATAGAAAACAGTTTGTTTCTCTTAAGAGTCTAGTACTCTCCCAATAATAAACGGTTCTGGGGCCGGTCCTTTTCCTCCTCTATATAAACGATTTACCAAACTATATTATAAATAGTACTTGTATTTTGTACGCGAATGACACCATTCTATTGACTAGAGGCGGAAATGATTTGGTAATTAGGGACTTAGACGAGCAAATGAATGGTTTTCTGCAAATAAATTGAAACTAAACGAATCTAAAACGCAAAAATTGCTTATCAGCTCGGACAAATGGTCCTCGAGATCCGAGCCTGCTAGACTGCTTGGCTTCGTTCTTGATACAAACCTTAATTGGTGTAGCTATGTTGAATCTATCTGTTCCAGACTCTCATCTCAAATATTTGCCTTGCACCAATTGAAAGCGTGTTTGTCCAGAAATGTTTTACATACCGTGTATTTTTCCATAATTCGAAGTCACGTATCATATGGCATCCTTGTGTGGGGAAATTATTCATAAGTATAAGGTTTTCCGACTTCAGAGGACTGCCATTAGAACAATAGAAGGGACGGCGCCTGTTGCACCTTGTAGGATTTTGTTTAAAAAACATAACGTTTAATAAACATTTATTTTTTATACACTTTTAAATATTTTTGAAAATTTGTATTTAACATTTGTGTTATACCATATATTTAATTTTTTTTTGGTGCTGGTAAGTCCCCCCTGGCCTCCGACTAGTCCAGAGAGTCCCTCCAGCCTCGTTACTCAACGACCACTCCCCACGTCCGCGGGGTAAGCGGTCATTGAGGTCGCAATTCGTGTGTCCTGAGTAGACGCAACGAGCCAAGTATGACGGCCGGGCCTTCTGCATCTTCCCAGCGATGACTTCTGCCAATTGACGGCATGCTGGGAGGGTTCTTAATTCTGAGAGCAATGATTGTCGCATACCTCCGAGAGAGCCAATAATAAGAACCACTAAGAGTTCAGAGAGTAAATCTCGATATTTTGTCCGTTTCTCCTCCTCTTTCAAGACGATGTTCTTTTCGGCCGGAGCCGAAAACTCTATAACGAACATCGTCTTGAGTTGGTGGTCGAGGAGGACTATGTCAGGCTTGTTGGCTTGTATCCGCCTGACGGTGGGGAATGAATAGTTCCAGTATAACCGGGACCTCTCATTCCCCACAACGATATACCATATATTTACCATATATTATACCATATATTTAACATTATTATTATTATTATTATTCTTATTATTATTATTATTACATGGCATACGATTAAATGAGAAAAGGATAAGCATATTTTTTAAACATGAACATATTTTAGGTTCGCTCCAGTTACTTCCAAATATACTACACGAGAGAAACATAATAAGCAGCTTGATACTCTTTCAATCGATATCTTGCCATGACTAGATTACCTAGTTGCTTTACCAATACATTACCGACGGCGTTTTACGGAAAATGATGGAAACATATTGAAATTGTTCGTGCTTCGATGCTGTCATAAACTAAATAATGGCTTTGTTTACTTATTGTGCCAGCAGTTTTGAAATTTCAAGATACCCTAAAGCGGATGAGGGCTAGCGAAAGATTTAATAATATATTTTAATTAATTTTCCATTATAGGTCTTAGTTTTCATTATAAATTAGGTTTAGGATAAAATACCGGGATCTTCAGTACGAGATTTGAAGAGCATTTTACAAATAGCACGAATATTTATATTATAAAAAACTAATTTATCTGCCAAATATTTACAATTTTATTTAGCTTAAAACTGACTATAATTTTTACGGCAAAATACGGCAATAATTTTTTTAAAAAAGGTTTCCAAGATTTGTGTATTCTAGAAATATACGTGTTAAAAGTAATTCACATATAACAATTTTCAAATTTATATTTGTAAAATAAGATTTACCTGGAACGTTCGCTGAATAATGCTGCCACCTACCAGTGGTTATCGTGGCATTCGGGTAAAATATAAGATCGGCAACAACGCTTTCCAAAGTTCGTATCAACCCTGAGCGGTAAATTGGAGTACCCACCTACATTGTCTTTATATAAGACTTTTTACTGTTTAACAGTTAAATAAATGGTGATAGAATGTAAAACAACTTAATAGAATTAATTATAATTCAGCAAAACATTTTAATACCATGTATCTGCTGGAGAACTATTTAAAGTTTAAAAAAAAGCGTGTTTTAACTGTATTGTCGTCCCTGTTTTATAGGTATATGGTAATAATTCAATAATTGTAAACTGGAGTAAAAGGTTAGCGCGACACCTTTTCGGCTTCCAATCAAACAATATTAAGTAAAAAAAAACATGGGTGTGTGCTTATGACCACACGCCACACGATAGAAGTGAAAACTTCTAATTTTCGAATTTTAAAATACATACTGTAACCATCCGCCCGTATTACCACAACCCGCACTACGCCGCATTCGTTAATACACGTTGACCGTACACGCCCGTGACACAGATGCTTCAGGCTATTATAATAGTCATATAATTACATTTATGTTATATAATGGATTAGTTCGGTGAATCAACAAAAAATAATATCGATATTGTTATATAAAATTATTTATTCTTATCTCTGTACCCATGAAGTAATATTAGTTACAAAATAAACAATAATATTTGTGAATTATATTATGGAATTTTCCTCTGATTGGACTTATTCACTGCTATTATATTCTAAGAATGAAACAATAGGCCTATGGAAGCTAAAATATACTGTAAATACTTTAGATTCAAGTTTATCTCTTTCGCTTAGTCAACGAGTGCACTTTACTCGACTGAGCGTTACATAGACGAACGTGAAGCGTGACGGCCCAGTCTCATTCAATACCCACAAACTCTCTCTACTGTCTCGCTCTGCCGACTGATCCTCCCTCACTTAGTCGACTCGAGCCGACTTTACCCGAAGGAGCTTTACCTGAGCATAACCCACAAAAAAAAGTGCTGAGTGCGCTTTTTTGAAGTTTTCACTTCAAAAAAACAAATGGACCGTTGCGTAAAGTATTAAGTGGTCTATCGAACTTAATCATCTATGAACTTATACATACAGATTTTTAGGCATTATTCAAAGTTACATATTTTGAACAGAAATAAGGTTTTTTAAAGGCGGTTTGCGGATTTTTAAAGCTTGTTTCTTCTGCATTCAATTGTAAAATTATAAAATGTATTTTTCATAATTTCCATATTATCATATTATAGAAGTCATGTAAATAATATAAATATTTGTGTCCATGCCAATTTGGTTATGAATTTTTTTAGCCGTTGCATTATGGGTTGTTACTAAGGTAATGTCAATATCTCTAGAGGTTTTTGTAAATTTTTAGATTCTTATCGTTAGACCTTAGATATACCAATAAAAATGAAATATGGACAAATAAACTTTTAAAATTCTGTAACTCAGAAACGAAGTGGCGGATTTATATGGGCTTTTCAGATTCTGAAAGCTTATTTAATGTAGATTTTCTGTGATTCTATTGTTTTAGTTCAGGGCCAAACCTTTATTATTAAACGAGGCCAATATTACACAAAGGCAGTTATGGAGTTATTGTTAAATATAGGGCAAATGATTGGGTGGCCAAGTAAGAGTATGCCCTATTTTTTATTTTAAAATTGGTCAAGTTGAAGTTTGGGTTAATAACTTTGAATTAATTCGATCGATTGGTGATTAGTGCCTCTTAAGTACCTTAAACTATTCTGTAAAAAATGCCCGCCTTTTAGAAAACTCGTCTTTGTCTCTTTTTCTAATTTTGAGCTCGTGCAATAAAATCACGTCTTATGAAACTTATATTTTAATATACTAATATTTAGATTAAATTATTTTCAGTTCCACAATGAAAAATCGTAACGATTGGTTTAGTATTTATTAAACATAATCTATGGTACCTATACCTATTTGAAATATTAAATTTTTGGTAGAATTGGTAAAATCTAAAAGCTCTTTATTTCTAAAAAGCTCAAAATTGGAAAATCCGAATACAGTTTGGCAAAGTTATAGGCTTTAAAAAAAATGTTTCTTATGGAACACACTATATTTTTGAGTCACCCTATATGTGGTTTAAATTAAATGGAAGCACCACATTTTTTAAAATTTAAAAGCTACCTATATATACAATATTATGGTATATAAAGGTCATTTTTATGTCATTTAGATTAAGAGTACTAAGTAAAAAACCGCGTGTCCAACTGCTCTCATAAGCTCGTTCCACTGTGCGGCGGCGACGTTGCCGTCGGGAATTACAATTCAGGTTCGTATGCCCTCGCTTAGGTATCTCGCCCCTACAAGCTGCACGGGGTGATGATGAAAAATGACCATGAAAAGTCACGTGGTGTATAGCGCTCTTTGCGGTTTTAAAATATCGCAAATAAATTAAGTCATCAATAGAGTCTGTGACGCCTAATATTTAAAAGATGACGATATGCGGCCGTAAATTCTGTATTGGCATTACTGCCAACAACTTTATCGTAACGAGACTATTTTGTCACTACATTAATAAAATTTTAGCATATATAATTCGCAAGAATCTGTTACAAGTAAATTCCTTAGTGGAAAAAATACCTTCTTCTTGTGTAAGCGATGTACATGTCACAAAGAAAAGTTCACCTCTTCTCCATCACTTTTATCCCGTCATCAGAAACACATTAGGGCTTCACGCGTTTTTCTCGTGCCGTACACCTTATCTTATGTATTATTAAATACATAGACATGAGATTATGAGTGCTAGGATTATAGGACGTATAGATATGTCGGATACTTAAGTAAGGTAGTACGTATTTCTTGCGGTTCTTTCTAGATAAACCTACTGGCTCGTTTTTATTTTATAATATAATTATCCCAGCCAAATTAGACAAAATTTCTAGAGAGTAGGAAATTTTTTTAACGCTTGCTTTAGGGGGGCTAAAGGTACCATTTTATAGTTTCTCGCTTATATCTCGGAAACGATCACATTTATTGGTTTTATATCTCCTTATAATAATTAAAGCTGACCAAATTTTTTTACAAAAATGGTTATATACATTTTTCTCATAGAACTAACGGTAAGCGAGTTATAGGGCTGACAAAAGAAACATCATTTAAAAAATGTGCTTGATGTGCTGTTTAAAAAAAAACTAACAGTAAAAATAATTAATTGGGTTCCACACTTTGTAGAGGATGGGGTGGGTCACGGAGGTCTGTGAGATCTTTCATTTTCTTTCTTGCATTTTGGTCTTCAATCTAAATATTGAAAACCAAATTACAGTCTTGCTCAGTACAATATTAATAGATATATCAATTAATGTAGATAATTTGAATCAAACTTGAATGAATTGAATATATTGAGTCTATCCGGGTCATCCTCATATTTATGCTGAATTGTCGTCTTCAATTGGCAGGTCGTTAGTGTACGCGCCCTCACAGTTACCGCTTATTGAAGAACAATAGATACCTGCCTTGCGGCATCCACAACGTGCACCACAACCTTTGGTGCAGCTGCAGAATATCGTTGAAAGCTTGGGGCAGGTTGTTGTCAAGGGTTGAAGATCTCCATCTCCATCTGCTCCTTTCATCCGACCCCAATCAGTAAGTTCCAGTTTGTTGACAAGCCATTCTTGAACTTGCAAATAGACTCTGTATGAGTGTTGCAGTTCAGAGCCTTTAGTTGGTAAGGACGAGAGGGGAGGTCTGGTTTCATCCTTGTGCTGGATTTTAGGAATTCTTCGTAGCGCTGTTTGTCTAGGTCTGTTACTCTGGCGTTGTACATTGCTAGGAACATCTGTTACCCGGCATTTGCAACTTCTTCAGGTGTTGAGGTCTTCGTATAAAATACGTTGGCTATTAAATGTAGGGTGCTGTCTCTCATGAGTAATTTAGCAATTACTGACTTGCGTTTTCGGATGATTGCAGAATTTGTATCGCAGCCTAAAACCGTGAATGAACAGAATGCTCTTGGCAAAGTTAAATACCTGCAGTTCCTTGGAGGAATAACGTTTGCTTTCTTCATTTAACTTCCCAGGTTTGAAAAACTTGATCGCTCGTTCCATTAAAGCTAAAGCGATCGGCAGAACCAGCAGATCCACATCCTCGCCGAAGACAGCCGTTGAACAACCACATTCTGCTTTCTCCCAAGCCGTAAAATATTTGTATCCGCAGCCTGTCTAACTTCTATCCTCACTGCAATTATTTTCCGTGACAGCATACTGATGAATCTGTCCTTATTTTTTTCATTACCTAAAAAGTATTCATTGAGCCGTCAATATCATATCTTCGGTGAAATCAATGTCAACTGATGTAGTGGTGGTGCGACGTTTCAGGTCTGCGTGTATTGTGCTGTTGGCAGTGTCCAAGTAGCCATCAAAAACAACTGTACAGCAGTAACATATTGATTGAATATCGCTGAGAAGGTTAACCCTGAAGCCCCACCTGACTCGATGTAAGAGGAATCCACCATCAATCACATAAGCTTCAGCCGCGAGGGAAAAAAGAGTCCCTCTTCAGGCAGGCCAGTTTAGTTGATGGGCGCTCTATACACACTATTTTCATATGAATACTTACCATAATATACTAATGATAAGTGTTTGGAAGGATTTTTAATGCAATTTTATGTAGAATCTAAGTTTCAGAAGTCAGTAGCTCGCTTACGGTTAGACTTCTGACAAAAATGCATACGCCCATTTTTGTAGAAACTTTGGTCAGCTTAAATTAATGTAAGAAGACAAAAATCGAGAGGAGTGATTGTTTCCGAGATATAGGCTCACCCCTCACCCCCCACCCTCGGGGGCTTTAGATATATGTCTACCCAAGTCTAAAGGAAGCGTTATGTAGTGTAAAGGCGTCAATGGACGCCTTTACTCGCCATATTTTTGTCTAATTTGACTGGGGTATAATGATAGCTAATATGTGGCCTAACTAATTATATAAAATATATTTATACAAAAATATTGGAGATTTGGCACAAGATTTTGATAAAATGTGCAGACTGCATCTGGTTTGAATGTCAATGAGCACGAACTAGTTCACTGGGGTAACTGGACTGCCAGAAGTTGAGCAGTTGACCTTGTTTTAGCAGGTGTATGTGCATTCTTTCTTGTAGTTTACATTTCATTGTTTACGCGTATTGAACGATTAATATTAACCGTATTGAAACAGGGACTGTTTATAGTATTTATATAGTGTTATTTTTGTGCTTATTTATGTAAAGATCGATATTTAAATAGAAATTGTTTTTTTCTCATATACATTTTAATTTCGATGCAGCAGCATCATAATATTATATTATTCTATAAAAACAAAGATTGAAATGTGGCTTAATGCTTCCAAAAACAATGTAAATATGTAAATAAATTTTAAAGTTAAAATATTTACTTTAAAGTGTACTGTAGCCCTTTGAAACTGTTTTCAGGATTCCCTTGACAATTTACCATAAATACCTATAATTTGTATTATCTGTGAAATGTCTGCTTTCCTTCGCGTCATTCAACTTGTTGGACCACTTGCCCGCTTGCTTTATATATTCTTCCATTATTTATTCATTTCGTATTTCATTAACTGGGTCCTTTGTACGACTCGTTAACCCAAATTCGTGGTCCTGAAATAACACGTTGCTTGCTGCTGAAGGTGACGGGTGACTTATAAAGGATCTTATCGAAACATCCCTTGATTCAACATCCACTAGGCGAAAGTTAGTTTGTCCGTGCACCATTAATGCAGGGGGTTGACATGGAATATGCGTGACCGATTATTCGCCCATCCCACGTCTCTACCTCGGACGTGACAGACACAGACAGACCTATGTATGAGGGTGATCGCAGAGGTACAGGGTAGTCTCTTAAAATTGACACCCCCTCACTTATTCTCTGCCGATTTAACTCATTCAAAAAAGTAGTGGACACGATATTTAAATTTTTTTAAATTCTGTAAACGGATAGTAAAAATTTACCAAAATATACAGGGTGAAAAATAAAACAGGACTTTTTAAATAGAACACCCTGTCTGCGCAACCTCTCTGCGCTTAAATATTTTAATGTCTTAAATATTTTATATAGAGTCACTACCACTTCGTATTGCCTGAAGCTCAATCGGCAGACATGCCTACGGATATAAAAAACAAGACCCAGCAAGGGCGGAAATGGATCCATTTCCATTAAATCCATATTTGCCTTGTACGTAACACATACAAACGTCCATCTAAATAATGATTAGTCCTTCAACCAGTTTCTGTCCGTTAGTGGGATGCCTATGAAACACAAACACATTATTTATGTCGTATTATTTATTATCCTTACGATTGCGGATTCTGAAAACAATCCAGGACGCTGTGACAGTAAATAGACATGTAGAGTAAAGTAAAATATAAAATTCCACAAAATTTTATTACGGTTAATATTATGCGCAATACCATAAAGTATTATTTTTAAACGGAACCGTCGGCTATTTTTTCCCCTCACCACTACAAGTGTTACACCAAATTTTGATATAATAGTGTGGTAGTAATACATAACCGAATCGCAACCCAAACCCAAAATGGAGTTTTAATTTTCTTGTCCATGGCTTCCCTATCAGTAATGAGAGGTTTGAAGAAGAAAAACTATTAATTAAAGATATAGCTGTGAGTGATGGATATCCTGCAGACAAAGGTAGAAAACTAATTGGGAAGCGTAAATTCACAATTCGTAATTCTACGACCTTCGACCTTTCAAGAGGACATAGATAATCCAAAATATGTATCCATCCCATACGAACCCCGGTTTACTCGTGGTTTGAGTAAAGTCCTTACACAAACCCAAACAAGAACGTGGGTATAACAGTCATTCATTCATTGGGTAATAAATTACAACAACTTTTAGGCAATCCGAAGGACAACATTGATACAAACGAAAGGTTGGAGATTTAGGAAATTGGTTGTAATGATTGTAAACAAAAGTATGTTGGCCAAACAAGGCGGTTAATCAATTCCAGGGTATATGGTTCATCTAAAATATGGAAGAACAGACAAGTCTGGTGATGCCCAACATTGCCAACCACAGAATAGATATTGATAACTTCAGATTAGTTAGAAATTTAACAAATAGTAGGCAGTTGGATGTATTTGAGAGCATAAAAATAAAAAATGTAAAAATAATATGAATAGCGACAAAAGATCTATCCCTTATAGTCCGCTCTACGCAACAGTAGTCCGTTACTTGACAGCAGTTCATTGAACCATGATAATTTTCGTCGCGGTTCACTGAATCTTACAAAAATATTGGTATACGTACGGTGGTTTCTTAGTTTAAAATTTGTTTTAATGGTCTTCGGATGATGGCTACTTAGTAAGCGAAACGCGCGTCGAGTGGAGTATAAGTGTTTTGGTGTTCGTGGAAACCCAGTCGTCATCATCGTCATCGTCGTCGTCATCGGCGCTATTTATTGAATGCATTAATGCAATCAGCACAAACTTAGGTAAAAAAATGCATAGAAAGAGAATACTAGTTAATTTATTGTGAGAAAATAAGCTATCAAGTGCTAGCCCACATCCTCGTCTTTCACCGCTGCCCCTCTTTAAAACTGAAATGGATGCAAGAGGAAACCTTTTACGATATTTTTCTGCCCATCCCAACAATGTAATTTAATCCTCGTTAGACGTCGGCGTCGCGTCGTGACCTTTTAACAAAGCATAACGTAGGTTTAATTTTTTTTATATTTTTTTTACATAGCAGCGATGTTTTTATTATAAGTATATATTTGCTGATTATAATTTCCTCAATCAACGGATCCTCCGTGCATTCCTTGAGTATTATTATGTATCATAAAACCGCACAAAAACTTTATTTAAGCAGACCCTTTCTTATAACTATTGCCACAGCCACGGGCACCATAATAAATCAGACATAACTGCAAATTACCGAGCACTGTTTGTTTTTACGGAATATCTTTTAAGAATATAAACAAGGCTGCTAATCCTTATTCTCCCTAGGGAATGAAGCAACAACTAAAAAGAATGCAGCCGTGGAGGGCTCCCATAGTAACGTAAGGAGAAGTAACTCGGAAAAGCCGTGTGGTGTCGCCCGAGGCGATAAGTATTTCAGGCTCTTATATAGGCAGTGTCTGCATTCTGAGGCGTTATAGTCCGGTAGATAAACAATGCAAAATAATTAATAGAGAAATTTCTGACAATAGCCTGGAACAATTTTCAATCGCTTTGGATTATGATCCGATTATTTGGAAAAATAAGTTTGACAGAAAAAGGAATAAACAGATAGTAAAATACTGTCGCTTATAACTTCTTTCGTAGTAGTCGGATGTCGGATTGCAAAAACAGTCGTAATGTATTCGTAGTTAAATTTGCTTTCAACCTACGCTAAATGAATTATCGTAAATTTATTTTTATATCTTAAAAAACCTTAAAAAAAACTCAAAAAAATTATGGGTTTTTGGGATATCAATGTTTAGGCATATGTAAATTTTACATTTTTTACTAAAAATACTTGAAAATCTGAGTTTAAGGAGCTCTTACAGAAATATCGAGCCATATATTTGCTGTAATGTTGAAAATTACGTCACACATCAATAATTCAAATTAAATTATCAAATCAATAATAATAAATCAATAATACGTCATAAATCAATAAATAAATAAATATCTGGGAATAATTTAAGCTCTTGACATACTATAAGTGAAAATTAATTCGGCTGTCCTAACAGTAAAAATAAAGATAGACAAATAATTCAAAAAGCATTTGAAAAAGAGGCTTCACTATTTTGCATTAAAAAAAAAATTGTCCCATATTTTTTTTTACAAAAATCGATTTTGCAAAATAAAAATTCAAATAAGTAATTATTTTTTTTGCAAAGGAACGAAACCAATATCATGTTAAAGTTAAAAAATAGTGAAGCCTGTCACTCTTTATCACATGCATCTTTATTTTTACCGTTGGAACAGCCGAATTAATTTTCATTTATAATATTACAAGATCTTAAATTATTTCTGGAAATATTTTTGATTACGAGAATATTTTGAAACCCGAGTCGCGCAGTGACGAAGGATACTTTTCTTAAGGGACAAGTGACACGATGCAATTTCCAAAAGAAATTCATTTCCACTAATTTTTAGGTCACTAAACGTGGTACAAATATATTTTTTACAAGTAAAACGACGCAATTTCGAAGAAATTCATATATAGGTTCATAATACCAAATTCAGTTAACCTAAATGCGAAACTCACCAAATGCTAGAACTCATATTGGCAAAGTGCATATAGAGCAAAGTGCTAAACACCAAATGCTAAAACTCATATGGGTAGTAGCTCAATCTACCGTTCTTTGGCAATTTTATGCCCCTAAAGGTGAAAGAAATGTATTTTTTAAAAGTAATTCACAATACTTCTATTCGAAAAAAAAATATGATTGACATGGTTTGCTGCAGTAGGTGGCCGTGATAATTAGGAGGCCATGTTTCATGTTTTTGGCAAACGAATACAATTGTCAATCATTCCTTGTGTGTAATTTAATATATTTAACGAATTTAATCTCAAAGATTATTGTGAGCAGGCAGTGTTTGAGTCGAATGGATTGTTCAAACAAATCCTAGAAAGTCTGTGGAATGTTAAGTAAATATGGCCCTATGCCTAGAAGAAATTTGAACAAAATTACATATATGTCAAAATATTACATATGTCTTAAAACAGAGACATATAATTATTTTTTCTCCTTTCTATTTACGATTAAGAAGGGAGGATGTATTAGAAGAATTCAAGGAATATTTAAATTTTGTTATGTATGTAAATCCCATGTTTCAAATATAATTTGTTAATGCACAATTAAACAAATAGTGTAATTTATGTTTTATGTTAAATTAAGCATTATAGGGAATAATAAATAAAAATGTTAATTGCTAGAAATGTCGTATTATTGGCAAGTATATTATTATTTAGTAGTTGTAAAGAAAATAGATAAGATGGCAATGTATAGATCATATATAATATGTTTACCTTCTCAACTGTCAAAAAATTTCGACATAATTATCACCTCGCCTCGGAAAAAAAATTTCTGGTTGCCATGGTAACGAGTCAAAATAAAGGCTTCTTCTTGGTTTTAAAGTAGATGTGTGAAATTTAATTAATGATTTGTGTCAAACAAATGCACGGCTCAAGCTCTCTGTACTTCACTACTTTGTACGTTACGCTGTTTTACTAAACTTCAAATTTTCAATGCAACTACTAGGAAAAAAGTTATTTGCGAACGTATAAAAAAATTGTTGCTTTTCACTATTTGTTTAATAACAGTTAAGCATGCGCTTACAAGAATTAAATCATATTCCAAAGCCAAAAAGGTTTCGCGCTATTGGTAGAAAGTTTAGTTATTGATGGCTTATCTCCCGGACTAAGTAGGATGTTCAATTATGCGAGTTCTCGCTGCATTTACGCGCTCGTGTATTCAAGAGTTCAGTTGGAATATGTACGTTCTAGATAAACATATTTAATTAGATGCACGACTCCCTGAACTACGCTAAAATGCTTTTAAGATCTAAATATGTGTATGAAATCATGTCATTACGTGAAATGTTCTCTGACAGTTTGAACATTTTAGTGTAGGTATCGAATTATGAGTTGCATGTCATCATAATGTTATACAGGCTGATGGCTGATCCAAATTAAGTGCGTACCATTGCTAACTATATTATTACTAAATAAATAAAATGGTTTAAATTAGTTGACAGTAGCATTTTTGACGGTGATTAAGAAAAGCAAATCAAAAAAAAATTAAGCAACGCGTTAGGGCTCGGAAACCAACTCGAATAATTTGAATATTATGGTATTCGAATAGTCAAAAAAGGAATAATTTTATTTAATCATAACTCTAGTAATCGAATATTCGAGTACTCGCTTATCTGAATATTCAAGTACTCGGATATTTGAATAATCGAATCAAATAATGGAATATTTGTATACCTACTTTGATCCAATGTCAGTCAAATCAACGACTTGAGGGGTCGAAATTAAGTGTGTTGATAGTTGATACCCCTTTGACTTCCGCATGCAACTCTAGAAAGAAAAAACAAAATCGTGCAACGCAAAAAAAGTTACATTTTCTTGAAATGTCAAAAATAAAAAACTTCATGCGAATCATGCGTCGCATAAATGTAGGTTTTATTAGTTTTACAAATGGCACTAAAGCAGATGTTCAAAGTGATTTAACTCCGCTCGACTTTTCTTGTGAGAGAATACGCACTAAATTGAGAAATATATCACAGGAAACGTATCAGAATGTTACAGAAAGCTATTATTTATTATGGCTTATTTTCATTCAAATCGAAAGATCCTCGTAAGTTTATCTTACATTTGGTGACCATGATGTTTTCACAGACAACTTCATCTTTACGCACATATTTATAGTACCTCATAATTTCGTTTTTCTGCACTGTAGGAAAAATCATCATAACCTTTTATGTTCTAAAGCTCAATTTCTATAAGAAAAAATATAAAATACGTCCATTAAAAAATTTGTTTGGCCCAATATCTCAAAAACGCATTGCCCATTTTTTCCTTAATCAGCGGTGAAAAAATGCCGCTGGTTTGCTAGTTTAATCGATTTTGTATTTCTTGCTTTTATACTTCTTTCTTGTATTGTCAACTTGTAATAACATAGTTGGCAATGGTGTGCACTCGATGTGTATCAGCAAGCTATTCAAGTAAAGTTATAGCAATATAATCTAACTCTAGGGAAAATAGGAAAATAGTTACTGAACACATTAGTGTTCAGTAACTAGAATGGATGAATCCATTAGGATTCATCCATTCTAAGAAGAGTGAAGGACTGAAATCAAATAACAGTCCAGAAATACTTGTTGTTCCCAATACCCAATAACAAAAAATCAGAGATTTGTCTCCTTTCCAATACATCACAATTTTGATTTACCTCGTGGATGATAAGACAAAAATCAAAATCACGAGTAATGGGTCTATACATCAATCGTATATATGACAGGGACTGGGCCGTAGGTAAACGCCGCCCTTCCTTGTTTCGGCTTTAATGTGTATATTTCGGTGTAGGGGCGATAAAAAGCAACCGGAACCCTTTGTTTGCCACTTATCTTACTGATTTCTTATTTTTTTCTATGAGTTATTAGACGCTACATAATATGAGCTCTTAAGTAAAGTGGGGGGTGAGATGGGCAAGGTTCAGTAAATGTTTCCTTACAAAAAATACCTGTGTTTTAAGATTTTCACAATATTTTTATTTTATCCAAAATAATTGTTTCGCTATTGCAATAGTTTCTTTAAATGGCGAGTATAATAGTATATTATATACCGCGGGACTGAAGTAGTAATCTAATCCCGAAGGTAAAGTTTAAGGCCCGGCCGTAGGGCCGGCGATAATTTACCTGAGGGATTAAAAGTACTTCAGTCGGAAGGTATATACGATATTTTTCGTACTTCCGAAATTGAAAAGTATACATAATAAAATAACAAAAGCACATACCTAGAAACCTTTATAGAAACATAGATAATTATTAAGCATAAGGCAAGGCAAATAATGGGAGAGACTGATTGACAAAATCGTAACCATAGTAATGCTGTGTTACGACAAAATTAATTTTGAGAAATTAAGGAAGTAGTCAAGTATCTGCTGCATTCGCCCAGGAAAGACGTCAATATCACGACCCTGTAACAACATTAGTTTAGGTAAATATTAAATCAATAAAACACCTGTTCAATTATGCTTGTAATTTTATGCTTCCGGGATTTCCGTCAATCGGAAGGACAGCAAGTGACACTTCAGTCCCTGTCATAAGGGAGTGAAGTTATTACTTCAGTCCCGGAAGTACGAAAAACTACTAATTAATTAATGCTATTACACTTTATTTATGCTATTCATTAATTTATGCTATTATGTTACCTTATTAATGCTATTACATTAATTAATGGTATTACACTTCTTTAAATAATAGGTGGTAATGACATTTGAGGGTAGTATTCTATGAAAGATAGAATACAAATTGAAAGATAAATAGGGAAGCTACTAGATTTAATAATTTCCTCATCATTATGCAGAATATTAAAATTACTAAATTCTTCATGCCGATTTGTTAATGTTGTGACGCTCTTGCCGTGTTGTGGAGTTTTTGCTACGGGCGCCAGCTTCTATTTAAAGTACAGAAGCACCACTTTTCCCTACAGGCGACACAGTAGGGGCCTCGGGTAAATACGAGCGAAGATGGCGGAAATTCCAGGGGTCACGTGATTCACAGGAATAACCTACTATTACCCTAACTAAAGGAATATAAGGCTTATGGTATTAATAGGTTTATTATTAGTCTTCACTCAATATATCTATCTCTACTTCTATTTCTATTTATCAGGCAGTACGGCTATATATACACTTTTTATTCAGTCTGCATACGTCAAGTATAAGCTCCAATCTCGTTATAACAGGCGAACTTACTATTTCTCTATTGCACTTCGACGGTATTTCACTTATTTCTTCACTAGTATTGGCACAATTGTTCGGTAGTAGACACGGATGCTTACTGAATACGCATCGCCAATATTTTGGGCTAAAGATGTGACCTCCAGATCCGTGCTAAAGGCCTGCGCAAGCGTGCGGCCGATTTCTTAGGGGCGGCCAGATCAAAGTAACTGACTTTTGTCAGGGGCAGTAAGATCTAAGTTATTTTAAACATTACATCTACTTAAATATAAACGCTAATTCATTATCGCCGCTCAATCGCTAACGCGCCAAAATTGTGTGGGTGCACGTTGACATTTAAACCGTTTTTCTGTGTAAGCTGTTTATGTATATGTATATGCTGCGTTTCCAGGTGTAGTACACATTTGTATGTAATTTTGAATTCTTTTTTTATGTATCACCATCTCTAAATTTACAATTCGTACTTTAAACCTAGTAATAAGTCTACTGTGTTTATTATTTTTCTTTCCCCCAAGAATTACAGAAAGTGTCAGAAAGTAGATTCGATACCCAGGACAATTTGGGGACTAACTGACTTAGTTGCGCATGGTCAGTGGCGTCCACGGGAGTTTTATTTTTATTTTTATTAAGAGCTGAGCTAGCTTAGGCAAATTTTATTGCCCACTTTAAATCGCTGCTGAATGTACTCCAAGGGGTAATAAAGATGAGGGCAGCCAATTTTATTATCCACAGGATAGCCAAACATCAAGGCTGATTAGCTGTCAGGTCGCCGGCTCAATGTCAGGTAAGGTAAGAGTGTGTGGTTTGGTGAGGTCTGCCTCGCCGTAAAAGAGCTGCTTCTAAAAGTACGGCGGACGAATGCTTCCCTCATTACATAAAATCTCCTACCTATGAACTAAATCTCACGTGCGCGCTATTGCTTACGCTGCGCTGGGGGTCATGCGATTACTAGTATATCTAGAGCTGGTGCCAAGAATTCTTTTACGAAGGTGCGTTTTCCAGAACAGAGTTCTTTCTGGTTTGACTGTAAGCAGAACGAAATTTACAATTTAGTGACAATGTATACCAAAGAGAAACGGATTAGTAGAACGAATATTAGTTACGATTATTACACTTAAACATAGAGTGTTTATCGAGTTTGAAATTAAAATATAGTGATAACCGGTGTAATGAGGGGTAATTATTTTCACATCACTACAATGTATTTAATATATCCCATGATGTTTTAATAAGGCTGTCTGATCTATCAAGTTTATTTTGAAAATAGATGAATAAGAAAACGAAAGCGTTATTTTCTGATTTATTAAACTAAAATGGGTTTTCTTTGCAGATGTTGGAGAGAGATGTGGATAAGTATTATTCAATACGTATAGGTTAATATTTTAGCTGGAATACTAAAATATTGTCAACATATTGTTAAAAATGCATTCAATACATTTGGCACTTCAATAATTCCACCACTAAATTTTGTGTAATTCCGTAAATACATTCCAGCTGTCCAAGTATCTTGATTGTAATTTTATGTTTATCTCTGTCTTTTCAACTAAATTGACGAAAACCTAGACAGTTAATCGGATTTGCATGAACATATTGATTTCGTGGCGGTCAATTCCCGCAATATAATCACACCCTCAACACCATTTTGTGTGATAATTAGCTCTAGTATAACATGGTTACCCGGCGAGATTAACGTAAATTTATTTAATTTTCACTACCCTTTGTGCACCTGCTTTGATGCGCTGATTCTCCCACAGTTTAATCAACCCTTGTCACACAGTTTTTCCAACCAACGCGATTCCTATCTGGGTCAGCGAGGGTAACATCGCAAATAATAATATAATTACCCACCATATGTTTACACAGTCTGAATAAGCATCAGCGTCGATATTTAGCTTTGAAAATACGTTCTCCGTACTTTCTGAAAATAAATATTTGCTTGTCGTTTCTACTCTGGGCTTGTTTCTGCTGAATAGTTTCTATTTTCTGCTTCCTAGTCTTCATTTCTTGCAAATATGCCATCAACATAATAATGCCCTCTTCAACAAACTGGCCTAGTTTGGGCGTCTACGTTTTTGTCCGTCTAAGGATATTCTTCGCCACATAACTAACAAAAAATCATCATCTGTCGAGTGCTATGGCGTAAAGCCTACACAGTTTGTAATAAAATCTGGAGTGCACCAGGGTTCTGTCTTGGGTCCGTTATTTTTTAACATCTGTATAAATGTTGTTTACAATTTGAATAGTCTGTTTGTAAGTGTTTTCAAATGACATATTCCATTAAGTCCTATCTAATATTGAGAGTACCTTAGACAATTCATTGGTATCAAGATGCAGTAGCGATGTATTTAAAACTTTAAGTTTAATAATAGATTCGTAATTCCCATGATTTTAATTATATTGATATACTTAAACTTCTGTATTATTCCTACATTAGATCTGGAATACGGATCCGTTTCTTGGGGTCTTGTCTTTGAGTCTGTTGAGTCTTGGAGAATTACTTTTTTACAAAGAAGATGATGTCTGCCCAGCCATAGGAATTCCGCATCAAGAAGTTATTCGTAAATTTTAAGTTACCACTCTTGAAAATAGTAGTCATCGCAGTCTTAATTTTTGTATATAATGTAATGTACTGTCACAATGACTGTTCTGAAATACCTAATAATTTAAACTTTTATACGAGTATTCCTAGATTGAACAGACACAATTAAATACGCAGTTATCACTTTTGAAATTCGTAGACACCGCAGACTTAATTTTCGTATACCTACAATGTAATACACGCTCACAATGACTGTTCTGAAATAATGATATATTTCTGAGATGTATATATTTTCCATAAAAAGGGGTCTAAACAATTATCGCTAATTACTAAGTTACTAGAGAATTGTATAGAGAATACATGTCTACTTTAGAAAAATCTTTAGTAATTCGCATAATACTAGACATAAAACCTAGATTTTTAAATGTTTTTCTAACAATATAATCTACATGACACTTAAATATAATTTTGCTGGCCAAAATTACACCCAGGTCCTTTACGTGAATCAAGTCCTGTAATCTGTTATTATTGATAACAGATTACAGGACTTATAAGTATCTCTATTCTGCGCAAACTTTACAATTAAAAAGTTATTGTAAATTAGAGCCTTAGTAGTAAACAGCTATAAAGTCTATCTAAAGCTATTTATATCTTCTTGAAGTAAATACTGTTGATCTGGTGTTTCAATAACCGTATACAGTTTTAATTTTTATGCATATAGAGAGTGCCTATGGAAGATTTGCATCACCTATATCGTTGAGAAAGATGAAAACAACAGAGGTCCTAGGTGGGACCCTTGTGGATCTCCTGTGACTTCTACTTCTACACAAAATACATTAATTACCTTGACGATCTGACTTTGGTTACTCAAATATGACTCTAGCCATCTAATCAGATTACGGAGAGTACCAAAATTCTCGCCCTTAGGGCATAAACATCTACTTAATACACTTAGCACATAAATAACTATAAATCACCGTTCATTCTTTAGACATGCATTTTGAGGCTTTATCATTTGTCAAAATGTTGCACGTAAACAACGCAATTTTATTACAAAAGGTCAACTTCTTACCACAACTTACCTAATGTAAGTATCAAGATTTTGCTATATATGTATATAGTTTGCCATATCACTAATATGACATATCCGCTTGTTGTAATTTTTCAAACGCTCTAAATTGAAAAGTTAAATCCCGAGGCGTGTGGGAATTGCCTCGTGTATGGAATCGTTGAATATATCTATTTAAATCGTGTAAGTATATCTAAAATTTAACCTTTTTCAGATGCTATCTGCTAAATACCCAATTTATATGCGGTGTCTAGATATATCATCACTTAATGCGACTTAAATTGAATTGTAGTCGAATATAATGGTAGCACCCATTTAAATAATAAAGAAGCATTTTAAACATAAATTAAGTTGCACTGCATTCACGCTTCGTTTAATGAGACAAAGTTAATGATCAATAAAAATATGAAAATTTGGTTATGGTACATAAGTATACATGTTATCTAGTCATGCATCGAACCCTTCAAATAATATGTATATAGTTACACCATAGAGACCCATAGATATTCGAAGATCTTTAGCCTTCATTAAATCCAAATGCAAATGCATGCAAAAAATCTGGTTTGCCATATTTTTTTAACTGAGCGTATATTTAAATTTTTTGCCGATTTATATAATGTCTATTTTCTCATTATACTAGGGTAGTCTAATGCCGTACAATTTCATTAACATAGGGAAACTCATAAGGTGCGTTTGTAAATTTCGAAAAGATTTTCGTGATACAGTGAGAGAGCATTCCTGACATAGCACTCCCGCATTGTTAATTAAGGCAAGTAAATTAAATTATGTTCATAACCTACATTAATCAGTAAATTTTTGAAATATTCTCACACTTCTCTGTAAGCATTTTGAGTGCCGTTGGAAGGATCGAGGGGGTTCTCTTACGTCGGCCTTTTGTTGCACACTAACTGCGAGCCGCGAAATAATTTTCATTTCTGCCGTAATTAGCAAATAGGTATAACGCTCTGCTTGGCAGGGGACTATTCGGAGAGAACGGTAAGGAATTCGAATACTTGTTCAAATTGTGTTTTCCTTTTTTGACAAGAAACTTGCACATCGGGATTGTCTTTAAAAATCTGGCCTTTTTACTTCATGATTCGTTCGCTTCGTTAATTTTTGATTGTTAATATTTGGAAATATTATTGCGGTATTGGTAAAAATTAAATGCAAGAAGACTAGGAAATATGAAAAACGAAATGCGTCCAATATAAACCGTCCAGTCATTGAAGGTAAAAATAAGCTTACCTTACCTTATAAATTACCACCGAATTCTTTAAACCGCCGCGCGCCGTCGATTTTCATGAAAACTCCTCTGAACTTCAAAAGTGACATATGCCCGACTTCTGATTTTTGATTTTAAGAGGTGAAAACTACCCCTTCGTAAAAAATAGAAAAATGCAGGTTTAAGCATTCTATGGATTCACATCTTATTTCATTAAGTAGAATAAAGCTTATTTCATGTTCTCGAAGATGATTCACGATGTATTCAAAATTTCCAACCCTTAAAAATCACCCCATATGGCTAAATGAATAAAAGAAATACAAGAAAATATTTGACATTAATGTATGTATTGTATACACGATACACGCACATATTATATGATCAACTATGAAACTTTAAAATTATGTGGAATGGAAAATTTTTTTTACTCCGAAAAAATGCGTTTGTTTTTTTACCATAACTCCCTTAATTTTTAAGGTACAACGTCCATTCAACAACCATTTTATAGGTAATTTCAAGGGCTACAAGGATCTATATGCCCAAACACTTCATATGCAAAGAGTTGAGGAGCTAGGGTGGGGTGGTCCGCGCACTACAATGCAAATTTTTAATAGTTATATCTCCGTTTATTTTTCTCTTACAAAAATTTAAAAAAAAACAATTATTATTAAGAAAACCAGATTTTTTTGCTATATAATTTTTTACGTATCTTTTTTAGTTTCAGAGTTATTTTAAAAAATAAGGTACCTACCTATTTTTTAAAGAAATTTGATTACGTTTTTCATTTTTATCATAGTTTTTTCGAAAAATACGAATTCTAACCCGGCCATAGTTCTGGATTACATAAGTAATACTAAACTAAAGTAATACATAAGGGGATAACGGTCAATATCCATTCTGGTGGGAATGGCTGGGGTTTTAGTGCCATTTTTTTACTAAAAAATTTGAGTCTCCCACCGTTTTTGCATCGTAACTCGCTTACTTATAATGCAATGTTAGCGTAACTCATTTTATAGGTCTTTCCAAGTACTATAAACAAACATAAGTTTTCTGTTAACATTGAATACTTCCAACCAAGTTCAACGAACCATAACTCCATTTATTTTAGTCCTAGAGTTAGTTTAGAGTTTAGTCCTTTAGTTTTACAACTTTTTTGAGAGAACGCGAAGTTTTCGAGTTATTCGCGAAAAACCGTGGAAACATGTAATTTTCACACGTTTTCAATCGCGAATAACTCGAAAAATATCGATATATCGAATAAACTTTATAGAATATTTTTTACTTAAAATTTGTCCCTCTATCCCTTTCTATGCAATTATTTTGAGTGCAAATATTTCCACTCCCGAGAGTGACGGCATCCACCCTCAGGGTAAAAGCACACATCAGCGCTTGTCACTTTTCCTCATTGAGCCATCCCCTAACTGTTAACCAAATTTCACGTCAATCGGTCAAGGTTCAAAGAATTCTGAGACGATCATAAATAAAATCATTGTTGGGTGTGTCCAACCACAGGCAAGTTATAACGTAGCAATCCCTCTCTATGGTAATTAACTTAACTAGGATAACTCTAACAACATGCGATACATGTAGCTGACTATTTAAGGTGGTAAATTTAAGTATAATAATAAATAAATTTTGCAATAATAATGAATTTAGGCATATAAATTGAAAATTATCACTGATTTAATATTGGAACTGAGTTCTGCTAAAAACTTGTTAAAATAGTGACATTGATATACTTAGTTTAATTTTGAATTATTTAAGTGTGATCATTTTACATAACGGTACTTCTTAACTCGTGTGTAACAGACTACCTGACCAGCGACTACCATATACAGCGACTACTGCCCACTGTGGAGATCACTCAAGGTATACAAATACATAACATGACTTGTAACCCGCACCTTCGCCAAAAAATAGAATATCAGTTTAATACGATTTCATTAGGTTAGGATTTTGTAGAGTGACAGGCAAATATATGCATTTATTTCGGTTAATTATAAATAGTTAAAAAGCTACATTAGATCTGATATGCAAATTAGTTTCAGGCACTAGCTATTATTATAGTGATGATTATAATATGTTTTTGTCCTCAAATTTTCTTATAAACCTGTGTGTTAGCAATATAGTGGCAGGATCACCATGCAGTGGTCAGCACTGCTAGTTATCCTGGTAGGATCGCCATGTAGTGGGTAAACCACCAAAATGAACAGAGACACAGTTAGGATCACTCGACATCAGTTTATTCAAACATAGTAACAATGTTAGCTCTTAGTAGCTAATCGATATAAAATATAAAGCTAATTGATGGATCTGACCTAATTACAATGATTTATATAATATTTGGCCAGGTCAGTATAATCCGTGTACGTAACCTAGTTTCATATCATAATTGTTTAATAAGCCGGCCTTGGCCTAGGAACATTCCTCATGTTAGCAATTGAGTAGTTTATTGTTTTCTAAAATACTTGACATGGTTTGTTCATTTACCCTGAAAAAATCCAACCAACTATTCATCCTAAGCTCATATTTATATTTTTCACTCACTAATTACTTATCTATATATAAACTTATTCTATTTTTATGTACTGTTACCTTTTTTCCAAATTTTATCTGATATAACACAAAAATTGAAATTTTGTAATAGGGTCATTCTTTTCGTTTGTATCACGAATTACTTGTGTGGCTTGCACAATATTATAGATAAATTATCTAACAACTTATTTCCATTTTGTTTAATTTCATTCAAAGTATACTTTTTAAATATATCATCATTCAATTCTAATCTTAGTTTAACGAAACTACAATTATTGGCAATTATCTTCTGTGTCAATTCTGCTCAGGCAATATTTCCTCTAAAGTAAAATTATCGTTGATAATCGAGTATGTTAAATCTAAGCGCTTTTTAGCTTTATGCCAAACGGATATCCTTAGATATGTCGGCTTTATTTTAATCTTTAATACGGGTATTTTCACTGCTTCGACATTAATCGTATATTCGTATACAGAATGTTGTGTATTAATTTTATCTAATACTGCTTTATTTGTAGAGATATGCTTTTTTACTTTTAATAGTTTTGACTTAGACCTAGTTATTGCTAATACTTGTGCTACTATGTGTATCTTTAAGATTATCTATACTTATTCTACTCAATGCGTCCGGGCCTACATTTTCAACAGCTTTAATATATGCGTTTTCAAAGTTATATTCTTCATAAATTTAGTGATGGCTTCGCTTTTGTTTATTGATTAACATAGAATAATATAATTTTACGTTTTTAATAAACAAGTATGACACATAATTAATAGATTTAGAGGAATATGATTTTAATTTAATTTAATATGTTTTTGATTTCTAAATATAAACTAATGTATATGGAATCCAGTTCATTTTGATGTTTAGTTAATTTAACGAATATTTTGTGAATACATAAGAATGTATAAAACTTTTAATACGTACGCTACTGGCGTATTGGTATATGTGATTAACATATTATTGACTAAAAATAAATGCATATTATCTGAATTAAAAATTTCTATAATAGCATAGTATCTAATCGTAAACCAAGAATAAGCTAAAATATGCGTATATCGCGCAAATTTAATATGAAAAGACTCGGTGCCTCGAACTCTTTATGAGTTCGGCAATATAGCACACTTTACATTTATTTTGAAAACGGAGGTTACGGTGAGATTAATTCGTTTAATTAATAAAAATTTCATCATGACAATTCCACGAGTATACAAAAATACCATATTGCTGCATTAAAAATATCAATTGGAAGAAGTGTGCTATGGCTCGCTTGAAACAAAATACTAAGGTGACAGTAAATAATGTTGTCACTGTCAAAAGTGTTGTTAATCATTAGAAGCACATTTATGTTATCTGAAAAAGAAAGAAGAGAAATATTAATTATGATAGGCTACGGTGATTTAACGCGAACACATAAAGAAGTATGGCACCGTCAGAGATCTTCGAGAAGTGGATGTAACAGAGTTGGTAATGATGAAAATAGTTTAAATGTTTTGTTGTCCGTTCATGAAATTCGGAATTCGTCGGAATTCGACGACGCGAGGAATTACAGGTAAATATGGAATTTCAAGTTTTTCAGTTCAATCCTGAAGATCAACAAGTATAATCCGTACAAAGTTAAATTAATACATGAGTTAAACGAGGATGATCAAGATCGACGTGTTCAATTCTGCCATGAAATGTTGGACAGAATACGCATAAATCCCACTTTTTTACTAAATTCGATTTTATTTTCGGACGAAGCGACGTTTTCTTTACATGGCGTTGTGAACAGGCCAAACTGCAGATACTGGGATAGTGACAGGGCAAGTTAGGCAATTGAGGTGCACACTCAATATCTACAAAAAATAAATGTAGGGGCTGGTATTATAGGAAGTGGGATTTTGGGGCCATATTTCTTTGAGGGAAATTTAACCGGAGATACTTATTTAGATTTTCTCCGCCACGACTTAACCCCCGCCCTTGCTGTATTGCTTCCAAATGTTCATGATTCAGACGTTCCAGCCAATGAAATCTGGTATCAGTAAGAAGGAGTACCCCCCACATTATGCAGTAAATGTCCGTCAATATTTACATGAGGTGTTCCCTGGGCGGTTGATTGGTCGAAGAGGGCATATGGAATGGCCTACTTGATCGCCTGATTTAACCCCATTGGATTTATTCCTTTGGGGCTCCATGAAAAGTAAAGTTTACTCCCCAAAACCGAGGAATCTGGAAGAACTGAAGGAACGAATACGGCACCACATAAGAACAATGTCTCCGATTGTTTTAAATAATGTGTAGTCGGAAACATTCAATCATTTAGAGTTGTGCTTAAGAGAGAACGGTCGCAATCGAGAACATTTAATTTAGATTAATATTTATTTATACCTACGTTCCTATTCTTTTTCATCTATTTTTTGTTTTGTAATTTGTTTCTCACTACGTTTTGTTTTTGAGTGAAGTTGTTCTTTGTTTACTCTATCTTATTAATATTTTGCTCGTATTAAATTAAATGTGTTTAGGACAAATATTGCGTCTTTCAATTGTTATTTTCCATGCAGCAATATGGGACTGAAGTAGTACTACTTTTAATTCCGATGGTAAATTTTATGATTTATTATTTTTTAAAAAAAATAATATTCCAAAAATTAAATTAAAGTTCATGTCTATAAGAAAAATTTAGCTGATTAGAAGTACTTCAGTCGCAAGTTGCGTTGCGTTGTGACAAGATTAATTTGGAGACATTGTTATTGCTAGTGTCATGAGCTCGATTATGAGTCAAGAACGTGTATCTGATATTGGTAAAAGAGCAGCCGAAGTAGTTCAAATATCTGCTGCATTTAACTAGGAAAAACTGCTCAATATAACCAACTGTAACAACTGTGACATTAATTTAAATATTAAGTCAGTAAAACACCTATTACATTGTTTTGTTTGTAATTTTATACTTCCTGGATTTCCGTCAATATTTAATACCGGAAGGACGAATGACACTTCAGTTCCTGTCATAATGGAGTGAAGTTATTAATTCAGTTTCTTCAATTTTCAGCCTTTTAAAAAAACCACCTGCATATCAGCTGCATATATTGTCTGTATCTCTTGATGAATCATAAAATAGCATCGTATTATACTTTTAATTAAATTTGGAGTATTTGGCATTAACAGTGGTCTTTAATTACATATAGGGTACAGGATAGACACTTGGCTAAATCACTTGCACCTAAATAATTGACGTGGATATCGTTTGGCATCGGCGATAGTGGTCAGCCTATCACACGTGTGGCTACATCGACATGCTTCTAATTAATACAGGAACTAATATTAATTTAAGTGGTGCAATATTCTAATTGCTATATGTGTTATGTACAATGCACATACATACTAGATGCTCTTGCACTTCCCACTCCAACATTTTCATCCCGTAATAATAAACTTGCTACGTAATTCTTACTCATTTTTGCAATTTGATAGTAATAATTATAATGAAATACCTACCTGATAATTCGTATAATTAAATAGTTTTGCCTAGGATTTTTACGTTGTTATAGTACTTGGTAATACATGAAAATGATGCTGGGTTCGTCGATTACTGACAGCAGATGTCACTTAACATATCTTGCACATGGTTAATATGACTTATGACAATCCGTTCTGGCAAACGTGTGATGAACTTAAATATACGAATATTTGTAAGATTAAATCACTCCTGTGCGTAACCTTGATGCGTAGCGGCGGTTAAATAAGAAATATAACATGAGCGTCACGCGGCGGTTGAGTAGACACCCTTACTTTAAACGTGCATACAGAGTCTAGAGCCTCATTCATTAAGCTGCAAGGGGAATTGGGTAATTGCTTTTAATTTTCCCAAGTTTGCAGATATGTTCTTCTTGTTATATTTTTGCTGGGCTTTATCTCGTTCCCCAGTTAAGATTTTTAACTGTAAGGCCGGTAACTGACTGATTGAGTTACTTGTTCGTGGTTGCTGAGTTTATAACAGAGAATTTTAAAATAAGGAAATGTTTCATGCAGCCGGTTCTTATGTAATTTTCAGTTAACAAGTTTAGCTCTTGAAGCCACCAAATAAATAATCAAATAATTACTTGAATTGCATTGACACATGTGGCAGATTTATACCTCTCGCACTCCGGATCTCGCGATATTTTTAATTAGGGTAGTAATTTGTTCGGTGTAATGATGAAGTGATCTACAGTGATGAAGTTTGATTGTCACAAATCCTGAGATTGTGTTCAAACTATCAAGTAGGAATCTCATTGACTTGAATAAGATTTGCATAATAAGAAAAAAGTATATCCAGAATTGTCAACTAGATACAAAAATGGCCAAAAATGCATGCACTCTTGGTAGTAAAAGTTAAAAGTAGAAAGCAATAGTTATCATAAAAAAATAATAAACAAATGCAGACAACCCTCCAGTAGTTGCCTGCAATGTTATATCCGAAATATCAGGTAACATTGCCAACCAAATTCCATATTATCCTTACTACCCTGATATTTAGTCAATATATTATGCAGGAATTTTTGTGAAAAATTAAGAGTTTAAAAAAATTCAATTCATTCAATTCACTTACAATATGAAATTGTTAATTCAGTCTATGTCGGCGTTGGATGGACATCACAAGTCGTTCTGGGATGTATTCGCTCTGATCTGAGGTTAGAGATAGTTCGGAGTTTCAACGTTAATATATGATTATCGTCGATAGATTCCGGATATGTTTGAGTAAGTAGGCCAGCCTTTCTGTAGCTGCAAGCTGCCATACACTTTCGTGCGTTTGCACGAAATTCCCATTAGGAGCTCCCGCAGAGCAACGTCCTTGGTGTGTTCGTGACAATAGGCGCCAGTTCGTTCGCTGTATTTTTCCAGCTCCAATCTTGATTGCTCCGATTTTGCAAGAAAAAAATACTTCCATTCGTTCAGTGAAACGGAGTAATTGCTTTATCCATACAAAGCTTTAATAACAACTTTCCCAGCTGCCTTTATCAAGTTTGCAGAAGAATCTAGGTTCTTGAAGGTAGTAACCAATGAGTAAATCATCTGGCTTTTTCCTTTACCTCATTGCATTAGATAGGGTTGTCCGTAATAATACAAGGTCGACGTTTTCATCACTTAATCATCACTTTTGCATGATACTCCTAACGACGTATTTATTAATAAAAATAATCCCTCAGCTTGAAGTTTTTAACGCAATAATATGATCGAGGACACTTTTTTTATTTTGTTTATTTATTTATATGTTTTGTATTCCTTTAGACTGACGGTAGTGCTAAAGACGTGAACGAAAATCAATATTTTCCATGGTATTTTAGAGCCGGTAAACTTCGAGCGAGTACTGCTCTGAAAATATGCGTCTTACAAATAAAAGGTGTGAGGGATCTTTTTTTGTTGAGAATTTAGTCTGCTTTTATTTTCCATAGAACTGTTATCTTTCATTTTCTATAGAACTTTCTATTTTTGCCGTATGATCAAAAGAAAGCGAGTTATTTGCTGAAAACAGTTTTTTGTACCTTCATTGTAGCGCCATTGCTAGTGATAGTCGGTGGAATGGGAAAACTTAAAAACACTTTCACGGCATATAAATAAAGCGTTTAAAATCATAAAATCTACCCCATTTTTTTAACGCTCAAAACTGCTTGTCGATATAACGAAATATTTTACTTTTTTTAATGAAACATGGTTTTTTAGACACTCAAAAACAACTAAAATTTATTTATATTACGTATACGTGACAAGTGCCTTTACTTCAATGCAACGTTTTTTCTCAACGCAAGCGCTCTGAACGGCTAGGCCATTGAGGCCATTCCATTATTTATGGTCTTTTTTTCATTATTTAGGTATCAGAATCTGAACATACTTACCGGTCCTCACATTTTGCATTACGCAACCACTACTTCCAGCACCTGCACTACAAAACCTCTTCACGTTTCGGATAAAAAATAAACACTACGAAACATGTCATCTCCGAACTGAGGGTTTTGCTTTGACTCTTACTTTTGACACTACCCATTATATATGTTAGTTGAGGAAATAAAGCAATGAACTTCCGATTTTTTGAGCAGTAAGATTTTAATGCGGTTTTATGCGTTCGATCGTGAGAGCGTCTACAAATATTGTGAACTAAATCGATCAATTTATTTTGAAAAATGCATTTTTGCATATAAAAATAAGAATTTTAGAAGTGCTTCTCGAAGAAACAATTAATAAAAAATTTACAACTCTAATTGTAAATATTGATGTAAATGAGCCAATTTTTCTACTGGTCGATTTTTGGCAGAGACGGTAACGGTCTCCGAGGTACCTGTTGTCCAGGGTGGATAGTATGAACGTCGTCTCCTAGAGTTTTATGAGAATTCGTAACATAATGTCAAAACTCTTTACTTACTCGGGGGTTTTTGGGGTCACTGAACGCCTACGACGTTCATATTATCCACCCTGGGCACCAGGTACCTCGGAGACCGTTGCCATAGTAATATTCGTGTTGAGAAACCCCAAAAACTCCCGAGTAAGTAACGAGTTTTGACTTGTTACGAATTCCCATAAAACTCTAGGAGACGACATTCATACTGTTCACCCTGAGCACGAGGTACCTCGAAGATCATTGCCGCCATGGTATTCGTGTTCAGCGACCCCAAAAACTCCCGATTAAGTAACGTGTTTCGACTTTATGTTACGAATTCCCATAAAATTCCCATAATTCCTAAAAGTCTAGGACGCGACGTTCATACTGTCCGAAAAACCCCCGAGTAAGAGTAAGAGTAAGATCCATCTTACTGCTCAAAAAATCGATAGTTTTTTATAATAATCGATAGCAGTTTTTAGTGCTTTATGTCCTCGACTATTATTAGCCCAGACATATTAGATTAATTTCACAAAAACCCTAACAAAAATTATGTAAATCCGAAAATTGGTAGAAATTTATTTATATTTAGATATTATATTTAGTGTACAGGACAACACATTAAAAGTCCTAAGCTGTGATATGCCTGCTTCATGATGAAAAATTTGGCCGGATATTAGCCCAGGAGTTTTAGGTTTTAACCCGGAAGTAGGTAGTTATTGTAAAGCTGGAAATTTGTATGCGTACTACTCCATGTGCTGAACAACAATATAAATTTTCCAAGCCTCTCGTGCCGGCTTCCTGCAATTCGAGGGTGTCGAAGTCCTGTGATCCTGGAGAACCGTTCATATGTACTGAAACATGCGTAGCGTAAGAACCGTTTAGCCTATATTCTTCGTGATGGTACCAAATGAAACTAGAATGCATTTGCTATCTTTTGAACCCTTAACAGTTGCTATATCTCAACTTCTGATGACGCAGGAAACTAAAAAACCGCGAGAAGTACAAAAAATCAACACCTTTTTTTGCATGCGACGTGGACGACTTTAGGTAGAATGTATCGAAATAATGAAGTAAAATAAGTAAAATAAGCTTTCCAATGAGATATTTACTTTCCCTGTGCGACTTATAGAATCGGAGATACGGCCTCTTGAACCCCAGCAGACGCGATGACTTTAGTCTTGCGAGTGCGAATTACGAGCCATACTCAAGCGGCCGTATCTCCGATTTTATAAGTCGTACAGAGAAAGTATGTATATCATTGGAAATCTTATTTTATGCCCTACAACATTTACTTAGTCACTTTCGCGATATCTTCTACCTAAAGTCGACCACGTCGCATGCAAAAAAAGGTATTGATTTTGACGCCAACAGACGCGACGAGCTTAGTCTTGCAAGTCTTACCGTAGAAGACCTTGTTCAGCACATCAAGTAGAATACATAATATGTAAATTTCCAGATTTACAAGAAATACTTCAGGGTTACCCGCCAATGCCTTTTTTCATCATGAAGCTGGCATAGAAGCAAGTCCTACGCTGTCCGTAGGACTTTTGTATGTTGTTCAGTACAGTAAATAGAATATTTCTACCAATTTTGAGATTTACATTATTTTTTTAGGGTCAAACCATAATATATCTGGGCTATATGTATACTTGGTATATATTTGTAGTTAAAAACACGTTTTGGGAGAAAAATATTTTAATAGTTATGTAGGTAAGTATTTTATTACAAATAGGCGAATTTTATTACGCCAAAACATATCAGTCTAGAAAATCGAACAATTTTGTAATGTTTATAGTGGCGCTTTCTGGACCAGGTTGAACCAGTATCCACATTCACATCGTCTAGGTTCTCCCTTATGCAGCCATATGTAATTTATGTGACTAGAGTCCGGCTCACATCTGCACCCCATTATACGATGCTCAAACGCAGAAGGTACGTCAGTAGGATTTTCCCGTGTCCCAGGGCCCCTTCTGATTATATTCATATCATAGAGATTCTGGTTACCTCCCGCTTTGGCTAATAATTCACGTTTTTCTAGTCCGGTGGCATGTTCAATTGGGTCGCTGATAAACACTAAAATATTAGAGTTAGATAATAAAATCTTCGGACAACACAATATCTTTTATTTTGGGTTCAAGTAAACTACCATCGAAAATTCATTTCGCTAACTGTTAATTACAATAAAACGGATTTAAAAAAAGTTGAATAATTAGGTAATGTCAAAATTAAGAAGTAGTGGGTTTGGCAGACATAAATTCTGATTATATTGAGCATTTATAACATAATATTACCTTTTTTTGCATAGAACTTGCAACTTGACCAGACAACAGGTTTTCTTGCGGTAGAAACCGCAATTCTATCACATAAAGAAGCCATTTTAAATTTTTAATTGCTCTTGAAATTAACAATAAAATTATGGGGCTGATTTCTCAGATGTTTGTTGCACAAAGTACCACAGCGCTCTGTTGCTAGGCAGAGGTCGCTGTTTACAAAAATTATTTAAAGTGTCACATTCAGGCACATTTTCGCGCTTATTGCTGACATCCATGTTACCAAAAGAGAGCCTATAATAACAAAAGAGAGTCTATAATAATTCGTCTTGCGAATTATGTATTTAAAATTTACTGTTTTAATATGTTGTTGATTTCTATTGATTATTTTACGTGTTTCAAATTACAGTTTTGTTATGTTAACTTCAAAAATTAGTGTTTGCTTTGTGGTATTTATATTTATCGCGTAGAGTAAAACATATTTGTAGCTGTGTTTGATTAGTTGTCATTCTGTTTGTCAGGTAGACACTACTCAAACTAAACCTAAAACCATATTTTAGATTAGTTTGCGGATAACCGCCTTGGCGCTGTGTTCTTAATTTGAATGTCGAATAAATAACAGTGACAGCTGACACATTTCACATGAATCGTGTCTGAGCCACTATTATCATTTCGCAACTCCGGTTTTTGATTGACTTGTTACTTGTTTGCCTTTGAGTTATTGTGAATCAGTTACTTTTAAAACTACCCCAAGATACCTTTGAGCCACCAAGAGAAAGAAATGGTCGTTCCGTTGATAGATTATTTCGAACGTTCTTGACCAAGAAGCATCATTATTACCATTGCAGTGTATGAGAGAGGTACATTTGAAAACAGATTTCATTGAAAACGTTTCTGATACCTATATACTTGTTAGGTACAGCGTGTTGCTAATGTATTAATAGAGCAAGTGCCTGTGATTGCCAGACCTTCCTCATATCTCATAGCATACCTAGAACTATCTCACTCACAGTATTTTCTTACAGAATCTGTGCCAATATCGCAACCAACTTTAATTTCTCAATTAATAGAACCACAACCTACAACTTCTCAAGAAAATATTGACATTTCTGAAATAGAAGTAGTGAAAATAATGATTTAATTTCGAAAGTCAATATTCCGACCGAAAGTCGGCAAAAACCAGCAACCTATCATGAAATATGTCTTCAATATGTTAATTTTACACTGCATTCTTATACGCAGAAGTGTCTTATTGTTTTTGATGTGTAAGACAGTGACATTACATCTACAAAAGACGCTATACAAAAATTTAGATCTCAGGGAAGCGTAGAAGTGTCAGTAACTCCAGATTCAATTGTGGCCGTTTCAATTGTGGCCGTTAATTTTTAAAATATAAACTAGGTACCTATTTCTTTCTTTAAGGTGCAAGAATGGTTAGGCCGAAATATTGATCCCACGAATTGGGGATGGAAAAACGATAAAGGAAAGCTGTACCCTGTTAAAACAACAGATGATGTGACCCCAAACGATATTTTAATGCAGATATTTTGCAATTGCAAGAGTCTGCGATAGAGGGTGCTCATGTAAAAAGTTAAATTTAAGATTCTCGTCCAAGTGTGGCAATTGTTATGGACTTTCTTGCAAGAACAATTCATTTGCGTAACTTACTGCAACTTAAACAAATATACCGCGTAACTAGTAACTGAAGTGAAACGACAATATATAGTAAGTTACCACTACACGAAGAGAAATATATCATAAAAATAGTATTGTTACGTGGAGTATTGTTAATAATAATAAAAATATAGTACCAGATACTTCTTGTAATAGGAATAAAAACAATTGTATTAGTTACAATAAAAAAATTGCCAGCTTTAATTTATTAGTCATTGCAATATATATTATAATTACTACAATGCAAATAATACGTTAATATTTGATTTATTAACCATAATAATTTAATATTATATCAGTTACAATCTAATGTAGTGCGGGACCGTTTAACAATATATTTATTCAGGCTTGCAATACAGTATTGTAACCGATAAAATACACTGCGCAACTTATTTAACGCACAACCAAAAAGTTAACTCAAATTTGACGTTATGTATTTTCGACAATTTTTGTTCGTTTTGGTCGATTTTTTTTTCAAATTGTAGGTTTTTCTCTTAGGAATATCACTGTCTTAGTTGTTTTGGTAAAACGAATGATTTTGATATTATACCAGGTGCTATAAAAATATTATGTTTTTTTCCGAAATTTCAAAACGTCCTGTGGGCTATACAAGGTATTGCAAGTTATTGCAATTATAGCCAATTTAAAGCCTCATGTTTTTTCTATATTTTCTTTTTTTATTCATTTGTTTATCTCTATTACTTCATAAAATATCCAATTTTTGAGTTGACGTGATTTTTATTAAATTTATTAACTTTCTTTTTCTAGATATGTCAAAAAACATACCTAGAAAAATGGATTGCTTTAATCAATAAAACAACGAATAACAGGAAACAAACAAAAGTAAATAGAGAATTAGTATCTGGTGTTTCCACCCCTTCCGCGAATGACCTCCCGACATCTTTGGTTCATACTTAAAACCAAAGTTCTGATTAGGTTCTGATCTAGGCCATTCCATAATTCGACTAGGCGTCCTTCCAATTCTTGTAAATTTTGGTGTTGTCGTCCCTCACTTCGAAACCGCCGACCGATAAAATCTCAAACATGTTCAATGGGGTTAAGGTCGGGGCTACGGGCTGGCCAGTCTCTGTGATCAATTCCTACTTCTTCAAGATAATTTCTCACGATAAGACTCGTGTGGGGACGCGCATTGTCTTGCATGAGTAAAAAATAGGGTCCTATATAGGGGGCATAAGGCAGAACATGTGCTTCAAGAATGTCTGTGATGTATCTGTCAGAATTGAGATTTCCATTCACAGTTACCAAGTCCGTTCGCCCAGTCAAAGATATTCCGCCCCACACCATGACGGATCCACCTCCATATAAAGTTGTGTGCAAAAAATTGCATTGACTGTATCGCTCATCGGGTCTTCGGTAGACGCGATTACGTCTGTCACAATTATACAAACTGAACCTTGACTCATCAGTCCAAAGAATACGTTCACAATCTGCTTCCATCCAATTAACATGCTTATTGGCAAAATTCAATCTGGCTCTTCGATGATCTACTGTTAATGCGGGTCCTCGAGCAGCAATCCTGGGTCCTAAATTTGCCTCCCTCAGTCGTCGGCGTACAGTTTGAACGCATATGAGTGGACCACCTGCATCTTGAAGTTGTGCTCTTAAATGTGTTGCAGTTATAAATCGTTGTCTTACAGCATTTACTCTTAAAAAGCGATCCTGGATAGCAGAGGTAACACGAGATCTACCTTGACCGGCCCGTCTGGAATGTTCTCCTGTTTCCGCGTACCTTTGAATTTCTCTCGCTATAGTTGTGTGAGATACTCTCAACCTTCCAGCTATGCGGTTGTAACTCCACTCTTCACCATGTAATGTAGCTGCCTCAACACATTCATCACGAGTTAAATTTCTGGTTTACAGCCCACATTAGTTACAGCCCACATTATAGTATAATGCGGGCTGTAAAAACTGAATTGGGCCATTTTAGTCTATTAAGTAACGTGCACCTCGCACCTACCGGTCGCAACTTGTGTGGTTGCCGAAATTTGCGGCAAGTGAAGTAATCTGAAGTACTGTGAAGTTATAATCTATAAGGAGATAGTAAGGAGATAAACTGATAGTTTTTTCTCTGAAAATGGAACTTTGCATCAGGTATACTTATTTTTTTCATTTTAAGTTCTTGACTTTGTTTTTCAAAATTAAACAATATATTACATACCTAGAATAACTGTTTTTGTTTTCAAAGATTATTTACTAATGATGATTTTCAAAAAATAAATTCACGCGTACAAAAATAAATCACACATTTTTATTTCAATTTATTTCAAACCGCCTAAAATTCCCTAAAATTTCATATTGTACTCTCTTTTATGCAATGTCTTGTAGTCAGTACAACACAATATTGTTATTCTACACTCCCCGGCACAAAATTCCGTCACCCTAAAATTTTGCCCAATTTTGATGTTTTATAACTTTTTTATTTTTCATCTGATTTTCATAAATTTTTTACCAGTTTGTAGATCAGTTCATTGTGTGTCTTTTTAATTATTGTAATAAGTCATATTTTTCGTCCAGGCAATATTATACAGGGGTAAATCAAAGTGTTGTTTTTTGTCGTAAACTCAAAACACCCTGTGGAAAAATTGAGGCGAATAATTTTGTTTACAAACTGTTTGCTGCCATCTTAGACGTATTGTAAACATTTTGTTTTTTGATTCATTCCATTATCTCATTTCTTCTGCGAGCAGCAAAATTTTAAATGAAACGCTGTTAATTTTATCATTTTTAATTAAAAAACATCGACGTTGGCTAAATACGCGGTTATTGTGATGGCCGCAATAAGAGTTATGTCTCCCGTACTCTGGGAATTGCGCGGTCTACAGTTTGTGATGTTTGGAATAGGTATCTACAGACGGGAAACTTTATTAGGCGGCAAGGCTCTGGCAGAAGGAGAATGACCACTCAAGCTGATGATCACTTTGTCATTATGAGTTCTTTAAGAGATCGAAGAGCTACTGCTGTGTATCTAAAAAATGACTTGCAAATGGTACGTCGAGTAAGTGTAAGTGAAAGAACGATACGTAGAAGATTGTTAGAAGCAGGATTGCATTCACGAAGGCCAGCAGTATGTCCAAAATTGCTTCCTCGGCATCGACAACACCGACTGAGATTTGCAAGAGCGCATGCTGACTGGACTGTAGAACAGTGGGGAAACGTACTATTCACAGATGAATCCAGGGTTTGTTTAAGGTCGCCGGATGGTCGTGAACGGGTATACAGACGTAGAAATGAAAGATATGCAGACTGCACCATATCTGAGCGACTGCAATATTACGGTGGTTCAGTCATGGTTTGGGCGGGTATTTCTACCGATGCACGTACTGACCTTGTATTTGTTGAAAATGGAGCACTAACCGCCCACCGTTACATTGAGGAAATCCTCCAAGAAATTGTTGTTCCATTTGCTCCTTTCCTTGCGAACCAATTTACATTAATGCATGATAATGCTAGACCTCACGTTGCACGGGTAGTGAGCGAATATCTGGATGAGGTTGGACTTCCAAGATTGGACTGGCCCGCATGTAGCCCGGATCTCAACCTAATCGAACATCTTTGGGATGTTCTTAAAAGAGCACTCCGTCGCCGTCCTGTGCAACCACTAACCTTGCAAGACTTACGGCTGGCGCTGACAGAAGAATATCAGGCTATTCCTCAAGACAGAATAAGTAATCTTATTAATTCGATGCCACGAAGAATGCAAGCTGTCATTGCTGCGAGAGGAGGACATACACGTTATTAAAATTTGTCTTTGTTAATTAATTTTGTGATATACCTAGTGGATGTTTTTGTTAATAAAAATAAGCTTGAAATCAGCGTTTCATTTAAAATTTTGCTGCTCGCAGAAGAAATGAGATAATGGGATGAATCAAAAAACAAAATGTTTACAATACGTCTAAGATGGCAGCAAACAGTTTGTAAACAAAATTATTCGCCTCAATTTTTCCACAGGGTGTATTGAGTTTACGACAAAAAACAACACTTTGATTTACCCCTGTATAATATTGCCTGGACCAAAAATATGACTTATTACAATAATTAAAAAGACACACAATGAACTGATCTACAGACTGGTAAAAAATTTATGAAAATCAGATGAAAAATAAAAAAGTTATAAAACATCAAAATTGGGCAAAATTTTAGGGTGACGGAATTTTGTGCCGGGGAGTGTATTACTATCTAAGATTGTTATCGACAGTGTACAATGCGAAATAGTTATAAATTAAATCCATAATTGTACTCGATACGGCGCATTGTTTGTACTCAGTACAACGCAATATTGTAAATTTATTACAATCCAAGATTACTGTCGACAGTGTACAATACGAAATAGAATTACAATACAATTTTTACAATAAACGAATTATGACAATATCAATTCATGAGTAGCTGTCACTTTTTAATGGTTATGTTTATATTTTCTCATAATTTCTCTCCGTGTAGGTTGTTTCACTTAAGTGGACGCCAACTTTAAATTGATGTTTTTTAATGACACATCATTCATCATAAATATATCACGTAATGGTCAATAGTGATCACTAGGTATAGGGAAATAAATATATTTTGGGTTTAGGTTCAGCGGTGGAACCTCAAAATCTGCCTCCCGCAAAAGAGTAGAGCTCCCGCAAAATCCATATATCGACCCCCTTTATCAGTTAAATTAAAATAATCCAAACATGGAGGATGTGGGATGTAAATATAAACACAACTACTAATAAGATTACATTTTAATAAGCGTTGTACTAAAAGTAGATATTAACAAAAAATAAAACACCAAAATTAGGAAATGGTACGTACTTACATAACATAACACAGTGGTAAAATCTAAGATCCATGACTATATTTAAATAAATTCTTTACGTCGCGCTTTGGCGTCCGCAAAACTTTTAAGAAGGACTTGCCGACTTTTTACTTTTTATGCACTTACAATTGAGATTAGATGTATACTGCTCCCCACGTTGAAATTTGGTTAAAAAACGCAAAGAAATGCCGCAAAGGTTGCGGCAATGGCTAATATTAGAATGTCGCGGCGTCGGCAAACTCTTTGCTTTTGTCGTCGGGCCGAGTCGAGACAACTATGAAACAACACGGATGTAGGCTTCTACACGGTTTTTCTAGACGGTTTTTCGATGGCGGCATTTGTTTGCGTTTTTTATAAACTAAATAACTGTGAATAACTATACCTCTGTTGGGAGCCGACGTGACGCGGTGTCGAGAAGTGCACGTATGGTACTAAAATATAAAAACAAAGGCGGCGCTGGAGACAAGCTACAAATACAGTGGCTTGATAGAGACAGTGTGGCCATAGGCGATTCGGTAGCCATGTTTTTTCCAATTTTACCTATACAGAGAAGAAACTGTTAAATTTGTATTAAATACGTTCTCCAGTCAATGGATCTATAGAAAATGTTATAAGAATTAATCGGCGAGTTTTAGTATTTTAGTGTATTAATGCTTTTTGTAGAGAAGTTTTTTCCATCATTATGGACTAGTTGCGATGTTTTCTACTTAGACAGTAAACTTTAAAAATACTTTTATTCTAACTGAATTCATTCGAATTAATTATAAGTCATATTATGACGATCTACATTAAATATATTTTCTGTCCTAAATGTATTTTCTCTCAATCCTTCGCTTTTGTTTTGTTTAAAAAAGAAACAAAAAGCATTTTGTCTAATAAATATATTCAGTCTTTGACGCGTGTGTCACCCCTAATACGGAAAATTTTTGACGTCATAAAATTTAGCACCTCCCAGGTGAATTTTTCAGGATCGTTTCGAAGTAATATATATTGAACATGAAATATTATTAATCATTTCACAACCCCCTTGTCAAAGAATTCATAGCATTTTGCAATAAAACGCCAGCTAGTTACTTCGTTACTACAGTATTGATGTATTGATTTGATTACGATTTACGCGTATTACACCTCAGTCATTATTTTCACAGATACACTGATAATGGGAGAACCAAATGTATTTAATTAAAATCCTAATTGATCATTAAACACGCTAAAATAATATAAAAACCACTCAGAAACTATGGCACTCACAAATTCGTTCACGTATATACACAAACACTTTGGAAAATTCATGGTGAATTTTGTACCACGTGACTTGCCAACCAATAGGAAATGATACAACTGTATGGTCACACTGTCTCTATCAAGCCACTGTAGCTACAAAGCGATAAGAGCGTTTGAAGACGCGAGTCCGACAGCCGGGCGCCCCCGTGGCCCGCCCCACCCCGCCGCACTGCATTCTCTTGCCGCATAGTAGTTCCGCCACTGTTTAGGTTTTTTAGAAGAATCTGCTAGGGTGGTGAAAAATAGGGGTTATTATTTGAATTTATTGAGTATTCATTTCTTGTTTCTTCGTAACTTCCGTCACATTTTTAAAGCCATTATACCAAAGGGTTTAAAAAATGATGGTCTAAAATACACTGAAATGGCATGAATGGCACTGAATGGCATTGAATGGCACTGAATGGCATTGGCACTGAAATGGCACTGGCACTGAAATGGCACTGAATGGCACACCAAAACTCATTTCTGCTAATTATTTAGACAGTTTTAAACAGTTTTAAACAGTTTTAAACAGTTAAAGATTGATTTGTTTATGTGCAACATTTTTCTTAATATAATCATGTTGTATAATGTTGTATATCGGCGAAATTGTCTTGAAAGGCAGATAACTAAAAAATATATTTCCTAACTTCTGTCGCCTTTCTTGAAGAATACATCTAACTCAAAGTCCTGCCTAACAACAGCAGACTGCATTACATCTTGCTAGTGGGACACACGTCCTCGAACAAAATCTCTTGCATGCAAGTCGGATATCTCTCTGTATCACTGCCATCATTATACACTGCAAGGACCATAAAACAGGTAGCAGTATAAATTATCAAGCTCAGTTGTACCTCCACAATCCACCTACATTTTGATAAACGCATGCGTCAGAATAAATGCGTCTGCAAGCGTCGCGACGCTCACCATCCGACATCCCAGGCAGTCCGGGAACAACGTCGTGCGTCGTACAGCGTGTTGCCAAGCTCTTACGGCATTCGCGACGTGATATTCACGCTGGTTTTGTATTCGGGGTAAATATTGTAGTACTTTGATTTGTATTCATTTTCCAAGGGCTGCTTTGGAGAGGCATTGTGGATTTTAAGGTCAGTTTTCGCCAATGAATAAACATGTTTGTAGTTTACTTCTGTTTATTTTTTGAAAAATAGTTTCGTCTCTTAAATATGTTAATAAATTTATGGTAATTCAATTTACTGAACAATATTTTGAAATAATTATTGTGAAAGTATTCTTTGAGATACTTGTCCAAGTTTTATACATTAATATTATTGCTAGAGTAAAACTTATTTTTGAAGTTCCTATATCAATGCGCATCTCAAAAATAATTTTAACTTAGAAGAGAATAGATTTAACTTGTAAATTGTATGCAAATTCAACCAGCAGTCTAATATGCATGCAATGCAATGTACGTTTTTGGATTATTTCAATATTTTTTAATTTTAGAAAGCCACAGCACTAATGAACGGTCAATTTCATCTACTGTTTCTAATCGCGAAATTTTTTCATATAAGTCAAATTGCGTTTATTTATTAATAGGTAGTACTGAAGGATGTACAAAATATCGTCGTTTTCGTAGATTTAGAATATACTATTTTATTACAAAAATATAAAAGTATATAGAATATTCCACAACTTAAAAGTATAAATATATACATTCTCATATAATCAGTAAAATATGTTTGTTCTTCAATAATTTTCATGGATTTCGTCGATTCCCATCAATTTCGGAATGAAATGCATCTTATACTGTCGTTTAGGTTCATCCTTGAGGTACTGGTATTTTAATTTACTGGGAGTCATACATGGTGATGGATAATCTCGCTGTCTTTAGGAGTTCCCAAGAGCCCAAATATCAGTTTACGCGATTCGGCAGAACTTTTTGACTTGCATTTGAGCCAACAGTTATCTTTACATGGAGTAATTAAACAAATTAAGTTGTAATAAATTTGTGTTAAGAAACTCAATATATATGAATAATATTCTGAACAACTTTTTCTAATATTTTTTTACGATATGAACCGAAAATTGACCGAATAGCGAAAACATGAGACTGTTTTCAAATTTTGATCATAAAATGTTGATTTCCAAAAAACACTGATCGAAAAAACTGTTACTATATCCCGCAATTTTTAAGCTAGTCGGGACTAGCGGGAAAATGATGGGATCTTTTTTTTTCGATTTTTTAAAATTTCATGTTCCAGCTATCTGTATTAAAAGTGAATAATAAGTGTTTCGCTAGGTCCACCAGCAATTGTTTTTGCCATCTATTAAATGTAATAGATGTTTTAATAATATAATAGATTATTACCGTATATTTTTAGTTAAATATATAACAACATAAGGCAAGCGACGTTAGTTGAGAGCCTAAACAATTACAGGTACACAAAAATATCATTGTCATACCTGACGGAGAAGATACTTTGAAATTTAAAGAATTTTCATTTTCTTCAGATTTGCAAACGTATAAGTTATTCAGACGTGTAAGAAAATTTTAATTGATTTAAAAATGTTATCTAATATATTGCGTATTTTATTCGACCTATTTCTTTTGCTTTTAATCAATATGTACTATGCCACTAATGTAAATTATATGTACCATACTAATTAATAATTATTACGTGTCATAGAATCCTCGAAAGTAGCTTTGATGCAAAGTATTGACTTCAGATATTTTTTGACATATATGTGAAGCAACAAATTTTAAAATTTGGAAAAACATAGATCCTAACGTTTCATGATGCGTGACAGTATTTTGAGGAAAATTGGTTCTTATGTGTTTTTCCAAAATCAATATTTAATGTTCAGAGCTCGAAAATCTTGGAAATTCGATTTAGAAAATTTCGTACCTTTTTCTTTTCTAAAAGTGCTTCTAAAAAAAGAAAACCAAACCAAAAAAATACGCATGGTATCAATGAAATATTTATAACAGTTGATCATGCATGCACCCCACGCTTTTTGACAAAATCCTAATAGTTTAACATTATTTTTTACTTTTGAGTTCGGTTTACCTTTATAGCGTTTTTTTAAAGTTTTTTAAACCATGATTTATTTTTCACTTTTTAGTTCGGTTTCCCTTTAAAGCGTGTTTTTTTTTGGTTTTTTCAAATTATAATTTATTTTTTGCTTTTTAATTCGGTTTACTATAAGATCGTGTTTTTTACTTTTTAGTTTGGTTCCCCTTTAAAGGGTTTTTTTATTTTTATAATTATTTTTAGTATAATTTTATTCACTAACAAATATGTTGATTAGTTCTACTTTCCTCGATGAAAAAGTTTTTTTGCTGTGTGTCCGAGATTTAATGAATGTATAACTTTCAGTCAATTCTATATTGTAGCGAAGGCGCCAATATCAGATAAATAAATTTATATCCTGGTTTTTGATGATCTTTGTAAGGACATTCGGACAAAATTGTCAAATTATTCTATAGTCATCGGTCCTTATACGGTCCTTATAATAAGTGTCCTTCAATACAATCTGATGTTTTGAAGTAGGTGAAAATCTCTTTCAAAGCTCCGTTACAAGATACATACATACATACATACAAACGTACAGGTGAAGCCAATAGAAGCGAGATAAAAAGGTAATTTTTAGTGATGAGACGATATTTTTAATTCAGATGGCATGAGGCGAGTTAGAAGAACGAGTTAGAACCAACGTTTCAATCCCAAGTATCCCTTATATTTTATTCTCTCTTTGATATGATGAATCTCCAGTTTACCTACCTGGGATTCACTTGAAGCTGGTGGTTTTTTTTACCCGTACACACTTTTATACGATGAGAGATATTTAAATTTTTACTAGCAATAGTTTCTATACATGGCTGGTCAACTTCTATACTTAAATTACACACTTGTATTATTTTACAATACTAAATTTAAAATAATGTTTATGATATATCAAATTACGTGGCTACCTTTTGTAGTGCCTTAGCGTAGTTTTGTAGTGCCATCTTTCTGAATGTTGTTTGTAGGCAAGGAAGTGTGGTTTTTAAAAACAAGCTTTTATAATAATCCATTAATTATTATCATGAAACATATATTTATGAACGTATTTAATTCGATTTTAGCAAATTACTAAATACACGTTTCCAAGAAATACATTTGGTTATTTTTCTCTGTTTTTTTTATGTTTTTTCGGCGGGAGACAATGGTTATTTTCAGAAATATCTAATAAAGTTTGATATACCGACTTTGATGAAATACCGACTTTGTCCATGTCTCCTAAACAAGAAATTTCTTAATCGCTGTTTCATAATTTCACCTCTGGCAACTCATATCTACTTCTCCACAGAATTAAATCTAGACAAACCTGCGAAAACTTTCTCCTTTTCTACCTCACTTAAATGATCATTAACGTAACGCGGTGTGTAAAAGGGGCGTATATTTTGTATATTTCCGAACTGGAAATATCAATGATTTATTGCAGACTTTGCATTCTAAAATCGTTTCTACTGAATTGTATCAGTCGGTGACAAAGTTGAGACTATTGAAACAATTCAGCTTAGAAAAGAACACTGCTTTCTAACACTGCTAGCGATTGCATCTCACGATTCTAAAACTGCCAAGTTTAAAACCATTTGAAAATAGTTCCGTTCAGGTGTTTACCGGTAATCTGTACTTTGTACTTTAATTATATATACCTAAGAAGTTGGATCTAGCACTGCTAGCGATTGTAGCTCACGATTTTACGAATACGCCTAGTTAAAAGCATTTAAAAATAAATATTAGGAGCAGGTGTTTAGTGGTGGTTTTCGTTTTGTACTTCAATTAAGACCCGCAAAATAAATATGTAGTTTTACCGAGTTTCGTACTTTCGCCTTTGGAGCTGATGAGCTTTGCTTACCGTATATTCGTTTGCGAAATTAATATTTCGGATAATATCATCTGTAACGGATATAACATATTTGATATGGAAATATCTATTTTATATTATTGGCATATGTTTTAGCATTGACCTTCTAAGTAATATATATTTAACATACTAAATGGCAATACAAAATAGTTAACGTTAGAAACGGACAAAAAATGTAAGAACAAAAACTCACTCTATTATAGTTCAGTCATTAGGTATTAAATAGAGACAAGTTAATTTTTGACATACAGACATAGACGGCGTTGATAAATTTTCCAGAGGGGGGGCAAGATTTTGATGAGGCGAGCACCAGTTTGTCACAAAATTTTAAAGGACACTTCGCTGAAGATATTTATAAAAAATAGGTACATATAAAATCAAAACGTGTACGTATAGGTATTTTTATTATATCGGTATTTGAAGGAAACAATAAAAATATATATTACAAATAAAAATTGTACATATCGTAACTTCATAACTAAATAAAAAACAAAATCATAACAAAAAGTCCTAAATTCTTTGGCTATGTGCCAGTAAAACACGTTTCCTAACCTATACTACTAAGTATTATAATATCAGTCATGGTCACTGAACATACATTTAAATTTTTTTTCCTATTCCAAATGTATAAATTACATTTTTATCTATATCCATTTTACTATCATCGACATATTTCCTGTGTCCAGTAAGGTGATTTTCGCCCATTGTTGATGTAAGCCACGTTTTCACTCTAGAGACTGCTAAAAGAGCGTTCAGTTGAGCAGATCTTGGGTGGCATAATACAAAATATTGTAAAACAGTTTTAATGTTGGGGAAAAATTTACATTCGTAACTTTTTTAAGTATGATAATATGATATACTGAATTAATTTTGAGTTTTATTTACCCTATTCTTGCTGAACAGGTAAGATCATCATCCATTTGGATCAGATTCGAAAGCCCAATCCAGATATATCCAGCAGGCTATGCATAAGTAATATTTTATTCTGGTTAATTCCGATTCTGTCACGATCTTTTATAAACTATATCAAAATTGCTTTCCGCTTTAGAGCACTTGTGGTGGATCGTTGCCCAACTATATCAAAATGGCTTGCCGCTTTAGAACACTTGTGGGGGATCGTTGCCCAAGTCAAAGCTGCATTCGCTATCTCTGTTTCTCTCTCTCATATATGTCATACTTTATGCTTTATCTCACTTGCGAGACAAAAATTTTATAAACTGTGTCGTGACGCGACCTTGAAAAATCACCCTTATGCGGCCAAAGATTCTCTTCCAAAATCGCAGTTTCAAACAAAGTTTATGGCAAAAAAGTTAGGGCAAATTTAAATTAATAATAATTGCGAAGTAGCGCCCTCTAAGTGATGAATAAAAATTCATATTATGATTTCTCACCTAAAAATTACGGGGTTTTACCAAATTTTGAGCAATTTTGAAATTTTTAAATTTATCTTCAATGTTACTTAAAAAAATTCAAAATAAAATTTTAATTTTGTATCTCCGAAATGAAGCATTTCCGGACACAGGTTTATACAAACAAAAAATTCTCAGAATTAACTCAGGAATACCTCACTGAAATATTTTAACGCACTTAAGTTACACCCTATATATTCATTTCGCCACGGTCTGTATTTCGGAATTTTAGTGTACGTGACCTGCTCGACTAGCTAAGAAAACACATTTTAATTCACGACTAAGACAAGAAGCTATGTAAATACCTAATTAGCAATTACTTACGGGATGGATAAATGTAACGAAAATGCAAAATGTACAAAAGTATTATTATACTTTGTTGTATGAAGACAACATATGTCCTATTAAATGAGTAAATTAAATTATGCCCTGAGTGAACACAAATCCGGTGCTTTATATGATTGTGCGGTAGCCTATATAAATGATTTATGTATACTGGATCTGCTATATAATTTCTCTGCTAGATATTTAATTATAAGAAATAATTCGATTGTTTCATGAGTTTTTCTAATCAATGTCTGATTATTCGATATAATTATATCATTCCTGCAATATCAGGTGTGCTTTGTAGAATTGTATGAGATCTTAGTATAAAAATGTTACAAATAGATCCCGACTACAGATGTAAACTGCGCATTTTTTCGCCATCAAATTTGAGACACACAGAACAGGTGTAATAATATTTATTACTTTCTATTTCGAAATGCATACATCATGTGTGGTCTGTAGTGAAGTAAGTACCTATGTTGTAAATTACATGAATAATCTTGATCGTGTACGATGTCACACATCGTTTATATTGTAATATGTCACGGGGATAATAATTTATTTATACGACAAGCAGTATTAATGATCTAAATTTCATATAACTAAACGAAGTAGCATTTTTCTATATTAACAAACTGTAACGAGGATAACTTGGGTTGTCACCAGCGGTATGTAAATAAATATACTTATAGTGATAAGGACAAGTTTTACCTTCTTTTATGAGGTTTACAAGTTTTATTTAATAACGAAGTCAGAAACATCATTAACTACTATAAATGCCAGTAACAAATCGCAGCTGCGTTGTCAACGCTGTAAAACAGTCAAACATGTATGGATTTGTACGGGGGTTTTAGCGTTTTAATGGATTTTTTATTGGCTTTTATCTCACATATTTAACATTAAGACCAAGTTAGTAAAAATGCGTATACAGGGTGTTAAACAAATGCCTGTTTTTTTTGGTCAAATTTTATATTGTTTACAGTGTTAACAAAACATGTAATAGTTGCAAACTAAAAAGTTAAAGTATTTGCTGCCAGAAGAGACATATTTTTATATATTGTGGATCATAAACAATCATTTTTTTAAAGACTGCTTTAAATATGTACATAAAACTAATCAGAGTTTGAGTGCGAAATCTGTATACGCAATTTACATGTGCGAAATCTGTATACGCAAAAATGGCAAATTTGGAACCAGCACTCCAATAATCAAAACATTGGCATAACAAGGAGGAGCAAGACAAGGCTATTGTGCTGTCCATCTAGTGGACAACTTGCCAAAAAATTACCTAAGAAAAACATTATCTATGAGAAAATGTATGAAAAGCATTGAACCAAAACATGAGTTATCGCACCAAATATGTCCCTCGTATATTATATGTTTTGATTTTATTTTGTGCAATATACATATTTTCACATTCTCTTTTCTTGTATATTTTTCTTAGCCAGGAGTGCAAACTGAGAATACCAGTATTTTCGCATATTCGCGTTATTGCTGAAGTTTCGGGCCTTAACGCGCATCATGCTCTAGCAACTGTTAGATTCCGTATGCGCATTTGGCACCGATTTACATTTCATACACATATTTCGCACTCGAACTCTGCTTGATTTAAAATTCGAATCTGACCAATGGCATTTTGCTGGGTGTCAAATAAGATACGGAATATGTAAATGTTTACGGTAGACGCCACGTTATCAGACCAGGCGCTAGCCGATTATTCAATATCAGCTGTGAATAATGATTGTCTTTCTAATCCTTATTACATAAATAACTATCACACATTAAACATTAAAACTTAACCATTATTAGGGATCAGTTAAGCCACCTCTGGATGTTATTGCTACTCCGCAATGTTGGACCAAATATTTTTTTATGTCAGTTGGAATTTGGTTCCACTCTCACGTACTACAAGGACTTCCTTCGCTTAGTTCCCGCAATATATCAGGTTGATGGTCGTCTCTGTAGAGCATCCCAAATTTGTTCTATGTGGTTTAAATATGATGATAACGTAGGCCACCACATGCTGTTTCTACTGTTTGGGTCAAAATACTCATTTACAACACGTGCTCTGTGCCTATGGCATATCGTCTATGTAAATGACATTGTATCCCATATTCTGGGCTCTAAGAACCACGATAAATTGGTTTTCAGATTTGCTGTAAATCTTAAATAAAACAGACTCGTTTATTTGCTATTGTTCTAGATGAAACACCCGATGTGACTGATTTACTTCAACTGGCTGTACTACTAAAAAGGATAGAAACTGAGTTACACTACAAATAAGTAGGTTTCTAAGAATTATTTCCCTTATTTGGAATGTCACCGCATGCCACTGTTTTCTTTGTTTATACTTTTACCTTTCCGCCCAGCAAAGACTCAGTTTATGAAAAGTATGAAAATCTATTGTTTACAAATTGGATACATTCTCTTTATCTGCTTATTTAAGGTAAATGTTATTAGTATTATTGTAGTCTTATTCTTGGCGTTTTCTCAGCGCTAGGGTATAAATGACCTTCAAAAAAGCTCAGACCATGTCACAATGTCAAGCAATTTGGAATTATTGATGAAAGGAAAAAGTCAAGGGTCAATTTAGACACAGTAAATGTTAGAAATGAAAGGGTCCGAAACCTGTTTGTACTTTGATAAATTTGCTTTCTGCTTTTAACGCAGACCGAAACCGCGACGCGACTTGGAACAAGAACAAATATAATTTAAATTTGTTACAAATATATAAAAAATGGATATTTAATATAGGAATATTTATTCTTTATAATATTATTTATGCGTATTTCTCTAAAGCTTTGGAAAGAGTTGATCGTGGAATACTGCTTGCGAAAAAGTAATAATTTTGCATTAAGTTAATTTAATTAACTCGTGCGTGCTACTTCTGGAGCTCGCCAGGGGTTAGTTTTAGGACCCTTGTTATTTACTCTATATGTAAGTGATATGGTTGATAGATTATCTATAATTTTTTTATTGTATGCCATTTAACTGATGATTTTTTCATAAAATTACCAAAGAGTCGGACTGTCATACTTTTCTGTAACTTGTCATACTTTTCAGTAATTAAACTTTATTAATAACTGGTGTATACAAAATAATATGCCATTCAATCCTGCTAAATGCTACATAATCTATTTTACCACTAAACCGAATATAATATCCTTCAATTACAAATTGGATACTGGATAACACTTTTCTTGCTAGACCTGATACATCTAGCGTATCAGGTCGTTTGCACTCTGACCTTGGAGTTATTTTTGACAACAAAATTATCACTCGAGAGTCATATTTTACATGTAGCTGCTAGAACGTAGAAAGCATATCGATTTATAATTAGAATTAGACCTTAAAAATGAGCTTTCATTTAAATTGTCATATACAACACTTTTTTATTATGTTATTCTATTGTATTTGTATTTGTTTATTCTAGTTTAAGTTTGCAGTTTTTATAATATTGTTATGTCTCGTTTTGTTATTGGGTCTTCTGAGTTGTTGAATGGTGTAATTACTTAAATACATTAAACAAAATAAGTAACACCAAGGTCAGGTCTCACTGAACATGATTGTTATAAATCCCATATTTCTAATTTCATTTCATTATTTAAAGTATATTTGCCGGACTAGTAATCCTAATTTTCAATTATCCGGGTCCATTAATTCCTGAAAACTAATTAATTAATCGTTGATGGTCTTGAATAATATATTTTATACGTACCTATAATATAGATTAATCGGAACTCGAGAGGATGCTTTCTTAATTTACGTTTTTAATTAAATTTTCAGACACGTCTTATTCACTACGTGTAATTCGTGAAGATGAAATTCAATATATTACTTAGGAAGAGGAGAGGTAAGATGTGAACTATGTCTTAAAAGAAATAAACTTCAAAAAATTTTACTGTACAGATTCTACTGTACATGATGTATAGAATTTTCATAAAAGGTATACCAGACTATAGATCCATATTCAAGTTTACGTCTAAAAAGCGACATGTATAATAACTTTATAGAATTAACATTCGAAAATTAGCTGAAATTTCTAATTAGAAATCCTAGAGATTCAGAAAGTGAGATAGTCAGACCATTAATATATTTAAGTATTCCTAAAAAATAGTAGTTACTGCCTTCTTTGTAGATACTATTTTACATTTCGATATATTTGAAGTTTATTTAGTTCAGTATAACGATAATATGGTTTGACCAATCATGCGCGTAGCTGGTTGACGTTCAGCTATACTCTGTTCATTGGTTATAGGCAAGTGTTTGTTTGCGGTTAGCTATACTCTGTTCGTTAGTTGTAGGCTACTGAATTTAATTTAATTTGTTGTATTTATTGTATTTGATTGCCGATAGGTTCTATACTCTCGTTTATCTCAATATATATATATATATATATATATATATATATATATATATATATATATATATATATATATATATATATATATATATATATATATATATATCTATATATATACATATATTGTGTTGTATTCAGAGCTGGTTTAATACTTTAAAAAAATATTTAAATAATAAATACCAAAAGGAATTAATTTAAAGTAAATATTTAAGTACTTTCACAATATTTAAATATGTTGAGGACACTGAAGCATTATTAAAGTATTTAAATAATTTCACAATATTTAAATACTTTAACAACACTGAAATTTTATTAAAGTATTTAAATGGTAAACACTCATGGTTCTTGGGGGTTAATAATAGTGTGAAGGTAGATACATTGTTGTTTTTCACGGACTACCCGATCATATTTTAAAAAATTGCAGTTTTATGAATTATGACTGAATTATTGCAGTTTATTAGCTGCATGCTGCACACTTCGATTCTATGCATGTCTTGACAAGTTCAGAACCTGCCCGATATACCTATTCGATTTTGTTTGGAAAACGTATTTAAATACTTTCCAGTTTGGAATATTTAAGATTCAAATACTTCTGAGGTATTTAAATACTGCCGGAAAAGTATTTAAATACTCTCCAGTTATTGAAATACTTTAAGTATTTGAATACTTCTAGGATAATTTGTAAAAATACTAAGTAGGAAATATTTCAAGCAGAGTATTTGTAACTATGACTATAAATACTTGTTGCAAGAAGTATTTAAATACTCGGATTTAAATAATTTTCCTATTTAAATACATTTAAGTAGTTGTAAATACAAATTATGCCCAGCTCTGGCTGTATTGTATCAACACTTGATTTATTACGACTTGAAGACATTAAGTGTTGGCACAAATATGTAGCACAGGAAACTTACTTTATGTGCAGACTATTTATATGTGTATAGATATATCCGGTATGGTGATAAATATTTTTCCTTTATGCCGCGGTATTTTCGTACACGCGTACTGTGCGTTTTACTACACCAAGCTACATCGTGAATGAGCCAAGAATCGCGGATGAAAGTAAGAATTGCAATTAGTGTAATTTATCAAACTGGCAGTACCGACGCTTGGACGTAATCTGTGTGAGAACTGTGAACGAACAGGGAATGTAGTCGTATATAAATACTTACTTGGAACAGTTTCAACTTAACGACATCAAGTTTCCAAATATTGGATTGCGGCGATGATGCAATCATGGCATTTCCTTTGATTTTATTTCTGCTTTACTACAAATTCCTATGATAAAATTTAAAATAGAGATAATTATATACCCTAGGTACCTATAAAGGTACGGATATTTATTTTAAGAAATATTTAAAACAAAATTTGTTTATTATATTACAGAAAATTGAATGTGGATTCCTACTGTTAGTCGCGTCACTGATGATTTTATTTTGAAAATTTTATTTACCTATTATATATTATAAAAATGGAAATAAAAAGTAATCCAGGTTCTGGTCTTATATATGTATTTTTTTTGGTTGCACCTTCCACTGTATCAGATAGGTGCTATCAGAAATGAGCTCTACTCCGCAAAAAGATATATAATACATCCATGTTACAAATTGAAACTCCATATCTGAGGCTATTAGTAAAATTAAAGGAAGCGCGACTATTCAGTTAGATATGCCACTTGAAACTTAATAAAAGAAAATCGTGCAACACGTGCAAGCTTTTTATGTCACCTTTCACCTTACATTTAATTCTGGAAACAACCGGTTTTTCCGGAAGTTGGAAATTGTCCCGTGTGTCTTGTTTACAAAGAAGGAGAGAGAGAAACGGTGAAATTGTAACTCGCTGAGATTACTCCTATTTTTTTAAAGTTAATTGACATGATTATCCACGCGATTTGGTGCCATATCATGTGAACGGCATGATTTTGGGAGATAGATCAATGGTTACGAATATGGTAGACAACTGTGTCCAACAGGATGTGATATGCACTTTTTTCCACAAGACAGTATATTACACAGTAAGCTGCGCAGTAACGGTACTTCACTGAATTAACTAAATACCAATATATGTGAAGTAAATAGTGAATGGAATTTATAGAACGATATATTTCTGATGTTCTTACGATTTTTCATCATGTGTGAATAGCAAAATGTGATTTAATATGAAAATATCCGTCTTTCCAAAACTCTTGCACTTCTTTGCCGCGGGTTCTTCTACTAGAACGTGTTCGTGGTGTCTTCGTCGCTAATTTCAACTCATAAATCTGATCTAGAAATCAATACAAAAGCAGAGCGGTGAGCATTCAGCGATAGGGACTGCGAAAACGCAGGACAGTTCTGAAATGTAAATTGTATAAAGCAGAAGCGTGTATCCAGGCTTAATTAAAATCGGGTAAAATGGTAAATCATATAATTTGTTTTTCACTAAACTTCTTAAAAAATTCGCGGTAAATAAACCTCCTCGTCATTAGAATTAAGCCATCCCAAATAAAAATGGGAGGAAAAGCCACCATTGTTATTCCGCGAGTCGGTATATTAATTTATGCTCGGCAAGAATCCCTAACGACATTTTGTTATAAAGTTATGGCGAAATCATTTAACCAACAAGTTTGCGTCGCCCACGTGCCGGCGACTTCCACTCAATTTAAATTGGGCTCAGGCCACCGTTCATTAGAGAGGATTATTCTTAAGTGCTTATAAACAGAGGCGGTAAATATCGGTGAAACTTTGGTATTTAATGCTGATATAAATATAATATTTTAATATACCTACATAATATTTTAATATATAAGTACGAAGTTTTGATAGTAATAGTGAATAATAGTTTCTCTAAAATTATTAGCAGGTACCTATAGTTCAAATCCTACTAATAACTCTTATTTTATCTCTCTTATCATGCGAGTCACAAGAACAAGAAGGCGAAAGCAGTCATAAATCGTTAGACGAAGACGAAGCACGAACTAATAAAATATTTTACAAGACCTGTACAATGCACATGTATACATTTACAATTTATTCACATGGACAATATCAATATTTTAAGGGTTTACTGTGGGGTGTCTGTTATCTACAATTTCTGAGCTAATCTTTCTGTATCAATTTATTACTCCTCTAAGTACAATTCAATAGCGTTAGAAGCGGGCAATAAAAGTTTGCCTAAGCTAGCTCAGCTTAATTTAATAAAAATTTAATTAGTAGGTTCGTACGAAGATCGATGCTATAATCCTGTGGATGCCACTGACCGTTACGCAACCAAGTCTTACTAAGGTAACGGAAGTATTTAGATATATATCAAGGTTATGTAAGGTGAAAATTAGTTGTATCCTAGGGCTCAGAATCATTGAACATGTTGTTCACATCAACACAAAAGAAGTTTCGTTAATAACAACGTGTGGCTCCTAATACTTAATCTACGCTTATGTGAAAGTTTAGTAGTAGTAAGGTGATCTCTCCAGTATCCAAATCTACGTTTAGGGAACCGCTAGGTTTCACAACAGCTGAAGGCAAGTCAACGACCCGATCATATACTCAGCTAACGGCTATCCTATAACTCCTAGGATGTTAGTGGTATATGGTCACGACGTCCAAGCCAGGTGCTCCCTGTGAAACGTAAGGTCTCGAGGTTCAGGTAGATAGACACAGTACAGGGTACAATGTGTAGTTGCAGAAATGATTATCCCAAGGGGTACATGGTACAAGTGAGGGAGAAACTGCGAAGTATAGGCTCGAAGTCACGAAAGAAAAATAAGAAGTGAAGTAAGGGAAAGAAGCCATGGATGACACGAATAATTAGTTTTCGTACTTAAAAGTACAACAAATATGAGGTGAAGTGAATATAGCTACTTTATATACCTCACGATGTTAAGCGGCTTCACGAAAGTGTTGACTATGCGAGATGGTTCTCAATCGACACTAAAATGGCAAAAATAGAACATGGGCACGAGGTATTAAAAAAAATGGCCTACTTTAATTTTAAAAAGTTATTTGATCCAGCAGAGCTGTATGTGTCGATTATAAAAATCACAAAGACATAGTCAGTGACTTGCTTAAAAATCCCACTATACGGAGCGTAACACAGTACGTTATTTAGTAAGCAGCACTTAAATTTTTAACAATTGAACAGGCAGCAAGTCACGCTATTTACCCAAAACGTATAGTAAAATGAAGATGACGAAAACGGAAACAAGAAAGCCTCGTATTCCGTAAGAGCCATAAAACTACCGACGTCGCCTATGCGCGACAACAGAGAACAATAGAAAAGAAAGATCAAAGATCAAAAGTAGCACAAACAATATGCGCTAAGAAATCGTTAACAGTCTGTGTGGTACCGATTAATGCAATTGACTAATGCAGCAAAGAAAGAAACCTGCAATATTCAGACCTGTTTTTATGTACTTGTTATGCTAATTAGTTAATTACTGAATATGCGAATACCGGATAGCATCAATCAAATCTAACTGCAGAAATGACCTAAGGACAATAAGGATAATAGGGTTTACATATTTTACTTGGTACGGTATTTTTGTCGACATAGGTACATGTGTTTTCCATTTACGTTTTGAATTTTAGCTGCAATATCGTAATTTATGTTTCCAACTCAAGAACAATAAAAAGAAAGATAAATTATTAATACTTGACGTGATACCTTCTAATAATGTCTAAAACAATAAACCAAAGATAACGCATTTTTAGGTATATGTTATACTTCCCAACAAAATTAAAGGCCTGGGCTTTATCATTTCTTACACAATCCATTCCACTTTGTTAAACTTCTCTAGATCTATTATCTTGCTTATGACGATTGTTTAAATTAACTCTCTCAAGGATAAATAAATGTAATTACCCATAAAGTTTCAAACCGACCTGCCTGAAATTTTGCACGCTAAGGTCCATTTCGCACCAAGCCAGTCCAGCCCGGTCGCGTCCAGTCAAGTCGCTACTGAATTGGAAATATTAACTTATCTTTAAAATAAAGGCAATGTGTAAATATGGTTTCATACTAAGCGTGTCGTATCTTGGGAGCTACGGATATTTAGTACGTTTGCTTTAAATGCTCTTCCCATTGTAGATTCTGAAAAAACTGACCAATGAAATATTGATGTGATGTGACTTGACTGGACGCGACTGGACTGGACTCTTTTTAATACCTACAACTACTCATTAACACAACGTCTCTGCAAAACGTAATGGGAAAATTATACAGCCCGCAAAACTTATTTTTCCGACATTGGTTGTTGTTTAAAAAAAAATTGGCAGATCTGGCTCTACGTCTGTACGTATTTATCATTTACTATTCCTTTCCTATGATGTACAACCTTCAAATACTTGTAACAATTTGTTTCGTGAAATTGACAAATTTTTCATACACAGACTGGACTAAGATACTGACGCAATGGCATCAAAAATGAGTTTTTTTGTGCATATTTTTTATTTATATTCACGGTCATTGTCCAGATGTAGAGACTTACCTTGCAGCAATACTCTCTTAATCGGCAATGACCTACTTTGGTCTCATAATATACAAATAACCAAGATTTGCTCCCCAAACACAGAAGTTTCAAATATGATGGTTGTGTGGAGGTGTTTAATGCATTCATCAGGAAATTAGTAGTTCATGACAAGCTGTCTAAATAATTTATGTGCGTAGGTGTACAGTACATACATAAATATTCGGCATATTCAATTGTCTAATATGCTTCAAAAACTAAGCGTTACGGACGCGGAATGACAGATCTATTTGCAATTATATTCAGCGAGGCCTATTTAATTTAACTTTTAAAAATAATAAAGTGATAAATGTGCTCGACATAGGGCTATATATTTCAGCGGTATATTAAAACAAATATTCCGACGTTTGTTTAGTTTTTAATAGTATTTTCTTTGGATCGAGTTCAAATCATTAATTTCCTTTGTGTAAAACTAGAATTAATTGGGGTATTTACAGGAAGAGTATTATCTGCTTTTTTTGTGGTAAAAAATTAATTTCGTTCGCTTCAGCGTGACAACTTTGATGTTTCTATATCCAGCTGTTTGTGAGCGACCATTTTAAGCTCCTTGAGTTAAATCCATAACTTACATTATTCCTGCCTATTACATAGTGAAGGGATATTTTAACCAGTTGAATGGAGACGAAAATAATGAACAAGAACCAGAGGGACACAATGTAACCAATATAGAAGAAGAAGGAAATGTGGTACCAGCCCCGAGTAATAAAGGTTGGGATTATGTAGTTGTAGTTTTTGTAGTTTTGTATACAAAATATATGCATTTATTTTGATTTAATATAAATAGTTAAAAAGCTACATAAGATCTGATATTAAAATTAATTCCAGGCACTAGGTTTTGTTATAGTTTTTTATACTAAAATATTCTTATAAGCCTGTGCTGTGGTTTTGTAATGAAAATAATATGATTTTAACAATAAAAATGCATGTTTTCATTGAACAATCACAGCACAGGCTTTTAAGAAAATTTTGCGGCAAGAACTTAGGTATATTATAATCATCACTATAATAATAGCTACTGCCTGAAACTAATTTGGTTATCAGATATTATATAGCTTATTAATTATTTATTTTTTTTGTTGGAAGGGGATTTGGCTTCCGAGAACTCGTTCAATTAGCCATATAAATTTTTTACCATTTGGTTGTTTAATCACAAATAATCAAGTCAATCTCAACATTGTAATTATACCATGAAATAATAAAAAAAGGAGTAATCATACAATGGAACAGTGCAACCGTGTAACTGATTTTTATTTTCTGCCTTTGTTAACTAACTACTTGTATAAATAAGAAATTACATAAATAGTAAATTATTTAATGAGTATACATACAAACATATATACATATACACATCTATATATACATGTATACACACATATATACACACATATACATACACATAGCTTTTTTTTAAATATATTTTTTTTGTTTTTTTTATTTCGTTTGACTAGGGGGTCTATCAAGACGATTTCGTACAACCACAGGAAAGACCACGGATGTAATAGGTTAACATTACATGAGGATAAACACTGGGAGTTCTAACTAATATAATCTACTTACTATTACTAATATCTAATATTAAAATAAATTAAAAGAGAAAATGAAAAACAAGGGAAAGTTCAATTTGATTTGAAAAGTTAGCTTAAACGATTCACTACAAAATCTCGACCGTTTTTTCAAAACTTAAAAATAAGATTTAAGGAAATGATATTTCAACAGCAGAACTATTAACTATACATAATTTACCAAATGCAAAATCTGTTATATGGCAAAACGTAGAACTGCCAAGGAACGGACCGAAGCTACAGTATAGGTACATGAAAAAGAAAGCAGAGGGCGTGCCAAAATTATAAGGGTAAACCCCTATAGTTTTAGCGTTATTAAATAGCATATAGAATATTGGCTATAGAATCTTCTGAATAATATGGAATATCAAAATACGGTTTTCAGGAAGTTTCTGGAAATTTCATTGGTAATAAATGCCCCGAATATCATGTTTCTATGGTGCTCAAAAAAGGAATATACGGGGTGTAAACTAAACCCCTACAAAAAATCAAAATTTCATTCTTACCGATTATTTCGGAAAACCACAATCGAGATAACATTTTTATATCAGGGTAGCCTATGGACCAATTCGAAAAACAAATTTGACCGTTTTTTTATATCTCGCTTATTTTCAGATAATCAGGTAATAATGTTGTGCTCCTTGTACTCATTATGGATGTTATGAAAGGATGTTATGAAAATTATGAATGATTATTTTACAGATATAAAAAAAACCTACCTAAAATCGTCATATCACAATATGTTTCAATTTATTTTGTCCAGTATACTTAATAACAAATTAACAATATTAAAAAATGAAATATACCAAAACTTCTTATCACTTCTAAATATAATAATTGATTAGACATATTGTTGAAAATAGAAGAACATTTATTTTGTAGATTAGAAATAACATTTAGAAAAAAATAAAATAAATGAAATAATTATTTCTTCTCTTATAACTCTTCCATAGAGATCCATAGAGGAGTCGTATATAAAGTCTATATATTTAACTGCGTCAAAAGTTTTAACCTGATTTTTTTTGTTTCTTATACATAGGTTTTTATACATTTTATCTAAACTGATTGGGCTAAACAATAGATCTGTTAACATAAACCTGAAACTGATTATTCCAAATTATTCAAGAGTCAATAAGTCAGTAATTAAGTAACATTATACCTATCTAAGTTATATAGAAAATCATTTTAACAAAGTATCTGCAAAATCTGTTCTCACATCGCCACTGTGTGAAATGTTTATTATGAGATACCGAGTTACATCGGCCATTTTTTAAGATTACTAATATGACTGCTAATATAGAAAATACTGATACTGACACTTAGGAAGAACCTACGTCAATTGTGATGGCAGAGGATGCCTTTCTATGCCCCTAACAAAAATCGGAATAATTGAATTCGCCCCGATAATGACAAGGCCTTCTGTCATCGCACACGACTCCTGAGATCTCCTTTAGTATTGAGTATTTTTATCTGAAATTAAATTTTGCGGCACAGACGTTGGCATTCGAATCCAGAAGCGACAGCAGATATGTCTGGATAATTATTTTTATTTTTAGATCACAAGAAATAAATTACTGTCGGGTCTAAACATAAGGTTAGACTCCGATAGAACTAAAAATCCAATGAACGAGAAACCAGAAAAAAATTATGTATAAACGATTAAAATAAACTTACTGACCTTATTAATTTCAATTCCAATACACGTTACGGTTTGAAGCACTATTCAATTACCAACGATTTACTCTTATATAGTGATACCATCAGATGTTTTATAATGCTTTACCACTACATTAGACAAGCGTGTATTTTAGTTGGCACTTTTCCAAAATTCAGTCAGCGGTTATTATTACACTACTTATAAAAATGTTAATAAATGTACGTGTATCAACAGTTTCGGATATTGGCGGGCTACAAATTAGTCAATTTGTTCATATCAAAATATTTAGCGACTCACTTAGAGCATATCAACAGTTTCATTTATCTGTCGCTGACTCAAACTCGCCGAGATTTAGTCACGATTTGTCTATATTATATGTATTCTAAGTGGATTGGTTGTATCCATTACTGAAACTTGTTCCAGAACTGTCTAGGTAGATTAATCTTGAGCAGGGTTGTAACCTTCGGTTTGAAACAAAAAGCAACTCCAACATTATAAACTGTAGATGATTAGATCATAGGGTGCTTGCTATCATCCTTTTTACTTTTATTATCTATCGCTGAGCATTGCTCAAAGAGCGATCCGCAGACTGTGAATATTATAGTGTTAGAACCTATTATTAGAGTTATTATAGATTAGAATGTTATTATTAGTATATTCGCACAGAATTTGTTACGTTATTTTTATTATCATATGCTCTATTTGAGTAATTAAAACTAAGAAACTCGGAACGGAATATGCGAACAAAACAATTGGTAGGTGAGTACCTACCTACATTGACCCCACTATTGTGCGATAATTATTCTGATATGATTATATAAAAACTTATCAAAGATATTTGTCAAATTGAATTTTATGATGTATGAAATATTCTAAATGTTATTGTTTTTAGATTGATATCAATTGAGATAATAACAGTGATTGCATAGCGAAGAAACGCCTGATAAGGTTTCAGGATACTTACACTATTTCTTCCCTATTGAATTCTTTCTATGGGCGCCAGTTCATAGTAATTGGGGGGTCCAATTAGGTATATCTAAAATTTTGCAATATTAGAATTTTAAGAGTGACGCAATTTTCCAAACAGTGAATGAAGCTGTGATACTACTATTTTGTTAAATCAATTAAATTTGAGTTTGTTTCAAATTATAGAATTTAAATTATTTTCTGAAAAGTTTCTAAATAATAATAAGAAAAAAGTATTTATATGTGGCTAATTTTCTTATCATATGATGATGCAAATAAATAAATGAGTTTGAATCTTAGAAATATCCTACGCAAAACCTACGTAGGTTATTCTAATAGATGAGACTAAGTCTCTTGTACAATATGTACTTAAAACTTACTTAAAACTGTACTTAGCAATGTTTGAGATGGTTGTTACCTTATAAGTTTTATGTTAATTCTTTAATTTTGCGATGCAACACTAAGCACCAATTTCCACGACACTGGTTTGTTACCTGGATCTACCGGACGCCGCCGTACTATTTGGAACGCTGCTATCACTCGACTATTAATTTCTCTGGAACGCCTCAACTGTGGATCGTCAGATTCTGCATTTTTAATGCTTGTTTACAATAATTAGAACTTCTTATAAATTGACTTCCTTTCCTTTTATTCTCACCAAATTATTCTGCAGGCTGGGGACGCTACCAGGTCTCCACTTCTCACGTCTTAGTTCCGACGAAAACACTTGATATGCAGTTATTTCTGCTTCAAAACTGTTCTCTCTGATACTCAACTTATATTTTACTAGTTTAATTATTTTATCTAGTTTAACTATTAAATTTTAACAAAATTGTATAAAAAATATTAGCGGAGCTGTTCTCTCCTTAAACGTTATGGCTGAACTCTTATGTATTGTTACATGTAACCACGGATATGCCGTATATGAAAACAGTTGCACTTCCTGGATACTCATTTCTTTCTCATTATTATTAGACAATCTGACCAATCAGGTTAATGTCTATTATTTGATTTATTTAATTTTACGTCTAACTCCTATAATTTGAATTTTACTTGATTTAATTTTGAATTCTAAACTATTTACTATCATGAAATTTACTTTCTGTCGACTAACTTCAGTGTTTAATTTAGGCGTCAGACGTCAGGCGACTACGGACTCTTGAACCCCGTTTCTACCATGATGCTTTCGCATTAATCTTTAAATCTAGACATAGTTTATTTTGCGCTTCATATTCTATAATTATTGTTGGGACTTGTCTATTGTAATCATGCTAGATAGAGATCTTTGTGTCGATAAATAACTTAGATGTTTAACAACTAACAACTTTAACTAACAACAACTACTAACAACTTTATAGAATGAATTATAGTTCAGCAAAACATATTAATTACATGTATCTGCTGGAGAACTATTTAAATTTATTGAATCAAAAATTCAAATTTGCCTGAATATACGTATTTTTATCTTTTTGGTCCATTTGTCATCTTGCAAATTCAACCTGCGTATATACTATATACAAAGGAAACTTTTAAAGTTCATGTTTTTCAAAAGTATCGGTTTTATCTTCAACGTAATATAATTCAGCGAAAGAACAAACTGCATCTATTTAATTTTGATATAACAGTAAACAATAATACCGATGATCCGGCACTTACAATGAAAGTTTATCTTCTAGTTCCAAGATTACCTTATTGCAAAAATTACTTTTTTGTTGTCCATTTGGCCGTACTAATCTTATGCACAAATAACCAATATGTAACATGTGCAATTCATTTTTTTCAATTTGCAGCCTGTATGATATAGGTGTGACAGTTTGAAAAGTATAACTAAATTTTTTGTAAATAATGAGTATGTACAATAACAAATAAGTGTAACAAAAGAAGTGGAATTAATATACATATAATTGTCTCCATTGTAATTGGGTCTTTTACCTGTTGGAAATAAATGGGATTATTATTATTATAAAAAGAATATATTTTAGAATTTGTTATGATTAAATTTGTTATTATTAAATTTGTTATGATTAAATTTACATTGATGCGCTAATACTTCCAGAGGGAAAGGATTTTGAATAGACCGAATTTTAATTTCTCATAATAAATTACATAGCGTAATACCAAAGCATATTCTGTAAACTTTGGTCCTAATACACTGTATACAATTATTCTTGATCTGGAGGGCTACTCATAAAAAACTGACTAGGATGGATAGAATTTTCAGCTTGTCGTATTTTGCTGGAATGACCGAGAAAGACGTTACCGAGGAATGTAGAGAACTGAATGCTAAGTCGTTGAACGAGTTAAAGATCTCATTTATCTTGCCTTTTACTCTCAGTTGCTTTTCCTTGAAACTATCATCTGCACTGATATAAAGGATGACTTAGATATAAATTTAAAATAAAAAAAAGGCGAAAGTAATAGCCCATTTCAGCCTGAACATACAAAAAAATAATCATTATGGAATACACAAAAAATCATCTATACTCTAAATATTATGTCATCGTGATTATTTAGCTATACTTATATGTTGTCAAAAGTTGTAAATCAACAAGTTCTTTAGTCGGCCGAATTTTTAAAATACGGTTTAATAGCGATACTCTGTAATTTGAAAAACTATGCTTTACATAACCAAAAAAATCTTCACTATGCGGAGACCTGTACGATTCATCATACAGACAAAAATAGTGTAATAATAAGAATAGTTAGAATGACAAATACATATTTTTTATACGCTGCATGTTTCCCACAATTATATTATAAAATGATACGATTCACTAGCGCCTCTGGCAAATATTTCTATAAGTAAGTCCTTCGACCTCTGGAATCAATAACCTCGGTATGATATTTCAAATTTTAAATGTATTTTTGACGTTACGATTGCAGCATTTGGTAAACCAAGATGTGTAATTAATTATGGTAAACATCTAAATTTACTTTTCTAATATTGGCTTTTAAAGTGTGACACTTTTCAAAATCCTTTGAAGTTAGGAACCCCAAAAAACAGAATGAAATATATATTTAAGGGGGCTCCCATACAACAAGTGGACATTTACCTGAATCTGTATGCTAGTAAATGCCGGAGTCGCCGGTCGGACGAAATACTACCATTAAAATAAAATTAATATTTAAGGGGGGCTTCCATACGACATACGTTATTTTTGCCGTTTTTATAGATAATGGTACGGAACCATTCATGCGCGAGTCCGACTCGCATTTGGCCGGTTTTTTAAATTTAATTTCAAGTGATATATTTGTACTTTATGCAAATATCTATTTTTATAAAAAAAACAACCTCTGACTACAGCTTTAAATAATAGGGCCATGTGCCTAGAGCGTTATTATTTAAACTTCTATATTTTAGAAGGTAGCAAAATACATACATACATCAAATCCAAGTTAAGTAGGTAGGTACCTAAGCAAATTAAAATAAAATAATAATAAACTGCTAGTTTTAATTATTATTTACTGTAAAAAAAACTCATTTTATTTAAATTTTACTAACGTTTTACATACGTCAATTCTTCTATTTGGACTTCGTTGAGAAACATAATGTATTTTCTTTTCAGTGTATTTTCCTTTCTTTTCAGATCTTTCATAATTTATAAAAAGCAACAAATCACCACAGAAGTACAAATAATTAATAAAATTGAACAAGGAACCTACTCCAGTTTACAATTATTGAATTATTACCAAATACCTACAAAACAGGGCCAAGACACGCTTTCGCCGCATATTCAGGCAAATTTGAATTTCTCATTCACTAAATTTAAATAGTTCTCCAGCAAATACAAATGTTTTGCTGAACTATATAGTGCAGTAGTATATATATATATATATATATATATATATATATATATATATATAGTAGTATATAGTGCAAGTTTTGGGTAGTTTTGATTTTCTCCATTCTTTAGGTATTTTGGGGTGCTGAATCCGAATCTGAGGTTTGCTAACAAAATTTCGTGACGCAACATTGAAAAAAATGGCAAAAAATAAAAACATGGTAGTTTTGACAGTCTGTTACTTATAACTCGAAAAACCCACTTTTAATATCTGCAAAACTAATTTATTATCAAACAACAATGTTATTTTTATCACTTTATTATTATATTATCATATTATTTGAACCATTTTCTCTTAGAAGATCCTGGCTGAGGCTCTTCGATGGCCGAGGTACCTGGCTGTGGCTCCTCGATGGCGGATGGTCCTGGTAGAGGATCGGGTTCTTCCAAAAATAGCATCGAAAATTGAGCTGGAAAATAATAGAAATAGTGAAAAAAACATTAACTTGGGATTTTGAAATTAGACATTGGGTTTGCTTTTGTAAGATGATGATATATAATGCCTGTATCTCAAATCGTTTAAACTAGTCTCTCGTCCTTCACCATACAAAGCCATAAGAAACATGTTTCCCGCTTGGGCAATCTCGTCCTGGTGAGCTTGAGACACTTTTCCTTTTCCTGGTTTCATAAAAGAGACATTTTTTATATCAGGACTACATAGGCCAATCAAAATCACCAAAAGGTCCATATCTTCCCCCACCACTCTCACGTTCCACTGCTTGCTGTGACTCAATGTTTGCTTCTTTCAACCTCTTCATAAGCGTAAATATCAACCGGTTCTTGTTTGTGGAATGTTCAAGAAAACTCTCCTGCGAGACATCATCGATTCAGTAAATGATATTGCCGCATAATGTTTCTATTACGCTCTTCTCAATCGTTCTATTCTCTTGGTGCTTTCTCATGCTTCGTCGGGGTAGCCATCGAAAATTACCACGGCATTCCATTTGTAATTTGACTTTACATAGGAAAGATAACTACTGCAGATTTCCGCATGTGTCTGGCCGTGGTGCCATTTGACCCACTGTGTCTTCTTTGTGGCGGAGTGGGGTCTCGAGAGTGGAAGCTTTAATCACCGTATACCTCTGTCGTTGGGCTAGCGATCGAAAAGAAGTTTTTAAACAGTTGCACTAATGATAGAATCATTTAGGAAGGCCGGAAGAAAATTAATAAAAGTACATTGTGTTTAGTACTTTAAAATTACATTTACTATTAATAGTAAATTAGAGTATAGGAGTAAAAAAGGTATGGGTTTTTGGGAGACAAATAAAATACGACAACTTTCAACTAGCGCTTGAACCCAAACGGTTCATCCTACAAAAAAAATTAAAGCATATAATTCGTAGAAAATTGTATGTATTTTCATTTTAAATTAGTTTTCCTAAAAGTTGATGGTTTCCGAGTTATAAGCAAAATACTACAAAAATTACACTTTTTTACCTTTTCTGCATTTCTTTTCAATGTTGCGTACGAAATTTTGTTAGCAAACCTCAGATTCGGATTAAGCACTCCAAAAAAACATAAGAATGTAGAAAATCAAAACTACCCCAAAACTTTCCCGCGAGTTGTCTTTACAAGCATAAATTTATTAATTTACGGCTCACCACTCAGGGTTTGAGACGAACTTTGGAAAGCGTTGTGGCGATCTCGTATTTTACCCGCATGCCTCGATAGCCGCTGGTAGGTGACAGCATTATCCAGCTAACGTTCCAGGCAAATCTTATTTTACAAATATCAATTTTATAATTGGTATATGTGGATTACTTTTTGCTAGTATATTTCTAGAAATAATATACAATGGGGTATTTTCGCAGTTTTTTAACAATGGGAGCAGGAAGTAAATGAAAAAAGAAGATACCGGTATTTTTTATTTTTTTGTTTAGCTCTAAAACAAGCGGTAAAATAAATAAATAAAATCATGTGACGTCACTAAGCGCAAGTATAAATAGTGCGGCAAATGTAGTGATTTTTAGGGTATTCTGTCTATAAATTGATGGCAGCGACGCCTCACTGCTTCCTGTCTGCCATTGCTGCTGATATTAGTATTTATATATACATATATAAGATATATATCTAGTGATTTGTCTATTTTCGCTTAATGACATCACAGAAATTCAAGCTGCAATTAAACACGTATTTCTGAATATTGCGCATTATTTGTTATGTCAAAAATTGTGGAAAAAAATGTACCTACTTGTTGAATATGCAATTGCCCATTTTTGTTTCGATCGAGCGAAAATACCCTATTGTTAGAAACCTTTTAAAAAAAATCTCTTAAACTCGGTTTTAAGCTAAATAAGATTATAAATATTTGTAAGCTAAAAAAAGAATAAGTTTCCAATATTTTACAATATTTAACAAATGTTTTGGTGTAATTAGTTTCTAATATAAATGAGTTCTCGTGCTATTTGTAAAACCATAAAACTGTAGGTGTACAGTGCTCTTAAGTATTTCATGCGATGCAGTAATATTTTATTTTGAAAAAATATGTGCACGGAGTTGAGTGGTAATATAGGTGAGCACGACAGCGTATTTCCCGTATTCAGCGTGTAAATAAAATGCTAAAAACTGTCCAGCGCTAGCTAACAATGCAAAAGCCTTTGAGTACTGAAATAGCTTACTCATTTCACAACTACAAGCCTATTTAATATACAGCTGTTTCCATCTGGGTATGGATGCTATTTATTGCAAGCTATTACTATGACAAGTCGTCATATAACGTCCATTTGAAAACTAATTAGATAATGAAATAGACTTTCTCACAATTTTGGATTCAAAGAGTATATACCTACCTACATATTTACACCAAGAATATCTCTGCAATTTATTGATCATAGATATGCCACAAGACATAAGCTTAGTAAGTGTGTGAGGACTAACATTAGCCACTGACAATATGAGCAAATGACCACTCAAGACAATATGATAACGTAGCCATGACTCATCTGTCATATAGAAAATATATAGTTCAGTAAATGAATTATCCAAAAACGGGTGTAGAGTGCTTGAGCAGGGACCTAAGCGATTCCTTCATAAATTTTTCAGGGTGCTTATGGAGTCAACATATTAAAAGTCCTGACGTCTAGGAGGTGAGCCGAAGAGGGGGGACACAAAGAGGGTCCACTCTTGGGTTTTTCGCTTATATGTCGAAAACGGTGCGTCGTAGGACAAAAAATTCTTATACGAAATGAAGGCTCCTGAAATTCTATACAACCTTCGTTCAATATACTTTTTCGAATTGGCAACGGTTTTCGATCCACACGCACCGGAAAAGTTAAAATTTTATTATTATATTTCATTATTATATTTTTTGTAATACGATTTTTACCTTACATTTTTCATCAAACATTTCACCTACTGCACAGAGGATTCCTACTGCACATAGTAACTTAGCAAACAGATCCTCCGTTGTTGCCACCATTTGTGATGGATGTGTCCTACGTCAACCACCACTATCCTGGAAAGAGTCGCACTGTGGTATTTGATGGGTACGCAAACTTAACCAACAGTATGAAGTCACAAGAAGAGAGGCGACGATATAGACTGAGAACTGACTTTTTGTCCAATCCTACCAACAAAGGTCAGTTCATCTCCTTACTACAGCAGAATGGAGCATACAGACTCTCCAGGCCGCGTGTAGTATATGAATAGTGTGTATATGAATCTGTATTATATTTATTTAATATGTTTACACATGTGTATGTATATATATATATATATATATATATATATATATATATATATATATATATATATATATATATATATATATATATATATATATATATATATATATATATATATATATATATATATATATATATATATATATATTATATATATATTATATATATATATATATATATATATATATATATATATAATATATATATAATATATATATATATATATATATATATATATATATATATATATATATATATATATATATATATATATATATATATATATATATATATATATAATATATATATATATATATATATATATATATATATATATATATATATATATATATATATATATATATATATATATATATATATATATATATATATATATATATAACATATATTTCTATGTAACCTATAAATATTGTCAATCTGTTTTTACTGCTGGTTACATATTTACATATGCTGTATTGTAAACTTAATTGCCAAAATTGTCATATTTTAAATAAATATTATTATTATTATATATAGTAAATTCAGTAAAAATATCAAATTATAAATTAAAATTAAATTAGTGAGCAATATCTATCGTATTGACTATAGTACAAGTACAAGCACGCACGTATCACTATCCAACGTATGTACTATACATAACGGCAACCAGCTACGCGCTTGATTGGTCAGAATGTAATTTCATTATATCTAAGTTATTTATCGGCACAAAAATCTCTATCTAGCATGATCTCAACAATTATTATAGCATATAGAGCATGAATAAACTATGTCTAGATTAAAAGATTAATGTGAAAGCATCATGGTAGAAAGGGGTTTCGAGAATCCATAATCTCGAAGCAAAGCGCAATGTAGATATGAACATACATTCATACGAAGTTACGCGACAGAAAGTGAACCTGATTATATTATAATGTTTAGAATCCAAAATTAAATCAAGTGAAGTTCAAAATGTAAGAGTTGTACATAAAATTACATAAATTAAATAATAGGCATTAATCTGATTGGTCATATTGTATCACAACAATAAGAAGGAAGGATGGTAACCAGGAAATGCAAATGTTTTTTATACGGCATGTCCGTGGTTACAGATAACAATGCAAAATAGTCAAGCGTTCGAGGAGAGAACAGCTCTGCTAATAATTTTTGTAAAATTTTGTTAAAATTTAAACTTAAGAAAAATAATTAAAATAGTGAGACATAAATAGAACACCAGTGGTAAAGGTTTTCAAGCAGAAATAACTGCATATTAAGTTTTCGTCAAAATTAAGAAGTGAGAAGTAGAGGCTTGGTAGCGTTCCCCGCCGCGCCGCAGAAAACTTTGTTGAGTAGTAAAAGGAAATCAATTTATAAGAAATTCCAAGTATAAAGAAGCAGTAAAAATGCAGAATCTGAAATTTCACAGTTTGAGGGTAAAGATATCCTACAATAAAATTTCCGGCAGTCGTACCAGCATTCCAGAGATGATACGACGACATCCGCTAGATGACACCACCAGAGCCCAGCAGCAGCTGTTAGTTCAAGATCAAACCAGTGCCGCGGAAAATAGTGCTAAGTGTTTGTGCATCGCAATAAAAAAGGATTAACATAAAAGTTCTAAGGCAACAACCATTTCAAACTTTGCTAGTTTATAAGATATATTGTACCAGAGGCTTATTGTAGTCCCAGGTAGTAGAATAAGTTACATAGGTTTGCGTAGAGTAGTAATAAGTTTCAGAAGTTGTTTATTTATTTTCATGATCATATGACAATAATCATAGTCATATATATATATATATATATATATATATATATATATATATATATATATATATATATCTATGTATGTATATATATATATATATATATATATATATATATATATATATATATATATATATATATATATATATATATATATATATATCTATGTATGTATATATATATATATATATATATATATATATATATATATATATATATATATGTATATATATATATATATATATATATATATATATATATATATATATATATATATATATATATATATATATATATATATATATATATATATATATATATATATATATATATTATATATATATATATATATATATATATATATATATATATATATATATATATATATATATATATATATATATATATATATATATATATATATATATATATATATATATATATATATATATATATATATATATATATATATATATATATATATATATATATATATATATATATATATATATATATATATATATATATATATATATATATATATATATATATATATATATATATATATATATATATATATATATATATATATATATATATATATATATATATATATATATATATATATATATATATATATATATATATATATATATATATATATTACTTCTTCTTTCTTATTATTTTTGAAACCATTCAGGAAACATTTTAAATCCTACAATTTAAGATAAAATAAAATTCAATTGATTTAACAAAATATTGTAGTTTCATAGATTCACTGTGTGGAATATGACTTCAATTTCAAAATTGTAATCTTGCAAAATATTACATAGACCTAATTGGACCCCCTCTACGACGATATGGTACTCATGTTCTAAGTGATCCTTCTAAAATTAGACGTTTTTTCGCTACACTATTACTATTGTTTTTCTCATTTTATATAAGTCTAAAATAAAAAACGCATTTTGACATATCATAAATTCATATAGTATATTATTATCATCCAAAGTAGGAAAGGCTTTCATAAAATAACACACACACATATATATATATATATATATATATATATATATATATATATATATATATATATATATATATATATATATATATATATATATATATATTTATATATATATATATATATATATATATATATATATATATATATATATATATATATATATATATATTTTGTGAAAAGTAATCTTGGGTTTGTAGCATTTCATTACATAGAAATAAGCAAATAGACGAATAAGAAAGAAAACACACTTACCAGTGTTATATCTGGACACACATACGGAAATGAATCAGTATGCACATGAAAACGAACCACTTAGAAGTTGTACAAGTTCTTTCACCTTTCTTGAGGATCTTCAGAGCAGTATACGATTTATTTCATTGATCATTCATACTTGAATTTAAATTACCAATACACCAACACTTGCAGTGACGTTTTATGACATTAGTTTTTGACGGAACTCATTCTTAGAATACACAAACCTAGTCTACTATTTATATTTGTTCTATTTGAACATATTATATATAAAAGCATTAGGCTTTTATATATAATATGTACAAATAGAACAAATATAAATAGTAGACTAGGTTTGTGTATTCTAAGAATGAGTTAAAAGCATTAGGCTTTTATATATAATATGTACAAATAGAACAAATATAAATAGTATAGTATAATAAATATATATATATATATATATATATATATATATATATATATATATATATATATATATATATATATATATATATATATATATGTATATATATATATATATATATATATATATATATATATATATATATATATATATTATATATATATATATATATATATATATATTATATATATACCTATCCTATCCGTATATCGCCTTTCCAACCATGTTGTATAACATCGAAATTATAACTGTTAATTTCCTGGCACTAATCAGCAGCATATCGCGGTTATTACCTATTAATACTAGGTGCGTCTAGCCACATATGTGAACCGTGAAGTCAGATTATATCATAATGCATAATTAAATTTCTCGTTGCACTCACTTTGTGATAGGCACATAAACATCAATTACTAGCTACTAAGTAGAAATTCATTTGGTATCAAAGTATCTAACAGTAGTAATACATAGGTATTCTGATATATTACATTCTGGATTCGATATTAGCTGTACTTTTTAAAGGAAATAAAACTATTATTTAATGAATTTCATTTTACGAATGGATAAATATCACTCGAGGGTGATTCCGAAATCCAGAAACGTATGAAAAATTTGCATGGAAAGTGCAGCTGGATCTATGAGAATTAATTGTTGCCCGAGATACATTATTCATGTACAAGAAGCAGAAAAGAGGCTGGAGCGCTGGGAAACAAATGAATTCGCAACAAGTGTTTCCAAGGAGGCCACTATCAGAGCTGTATGAAAGCACTCGCCAATACACAGTGAATAGGAATATCATAATTAAAGGAGTGTGTAGCCACTTGGGCTTACTTCTGGGATTTGGGTCACTTCCACACGTTTACTTTTGGATGGACGTACCGTTATTTCGGAATAGTGTTAATTGAGTTTAGCACCGTTACATTTTAACGCTTTGTTTTTTTTTCTATTTCAGAGTTATCTATAAGAGCATATTGCTCTGCAAGATCACCAACAGTGTCATTTGCAAATAAATATTACCAGCTACTTGAATTTCATCTCTAATAGGTTTCTGGGTTCTCCACCTACTAGGTTCTATAAAAGGCACCTGTATAAATGTATCTCTAATGCAACTAAATATTTTTTATCATCTGCATAAAGGCGACTATACTACAAGATAATCAACAATTTAATATATGAATAAATATAATAGGTTACTCAGAGCAGTTGAAAGTCAACAACTCTTATAAATATTTTTTGTTATTTTAGTATCGTGGAATTGTAGGTTTTGACAATACAGGGACATGCATTTCGTGTCAATATGATGTTTTCATGTATAAAATATAATTTGGCATCAAAAAAAAGATTGTTACACATGGTGTAATTCTTATTATTAAAATATAGCTAAAATATAAAATAAGCAAACAAATTAAAGCAATTAAGACTATCTAAAACCAATATTTAATAGGTGCTTCATTGCTAGCAAATACTGCTTCCAAACGTCTTGCCAACGTTCGATAGTGAAACTACAACCAAATTTTCCCAAGCGTTTTCAACCCTGCTTTGCGTGCGATAATTTTTCTAACATGAATTTCCTTGACCAATCGTCCTCAAACGTTTTCAATTGGATTGAGATCGGGACTTCTGGGTAGCCAAGGCAAAACTTGAATGTTGTTGTCCATGTTGTCAGTACGGCACTAATCTGCTGTTATGAATTAGGCAATTGTCCTGTTGGAAGGTAAAATTCTTCCTTAATATGCCAGCAGACTTCTGGACTGGCGGCGCTTATTCAAGCCCGTTGACTCTTTTTGTCAGGGAATATGACATTAGATTTTTGTGCCGCTTCTCGTCAAAAGCATGAATCTACGTATAAGACCGGTAGTGGAACTGGTGCTACTTAGTTTCACACACAAGTCTAATGGAGTGTTTTCTAATGGATAAATTTACTGTAAAGGACGACACAACGAATTCCTAAGTTACAGGATTTATTTATGTATGTTTATGCGAACTCTCGGACTCTGGGTTATAACCGTGGACTCTCAGTACTTATGTTTCGTCTAGATTTTTACCGATATACCGATTATGGCAAAAAAGCACATGCTAAGCCGTAATAATAAAATATAGCCAGTCTTACACATATCGTAGAATGTTTGAGTTCTCCTTTATTTAGTTGCTATTAAAAGTGAATTAATGAGTTATAAATCTATATTATAAAGATATTGACTATTTAGCAAATATATTTATGGTTTTCTAAGTTCGTGTGTGCTATTTACATCTAAAGGTCTTGTAGATTAAACCAGAAGTGGAATAGACTATGCCATATTAGCGGATAGCTTTAATTGTGTAAGTTAATTTTTTAAATTTTGACATTTAAATTGACACTTTTCAAAATCCTTTGACGTAAGTAAGACGTTTTCTAATCTTACTTTTCACAGCCATTGACGAAAAGTAACATTTTACGAAACTGGTTTTGTAAAGTTCATTTCATAGTAGGTCATTTAGACAATTATGAAACTGACAAGCTATGAAAGTTACAAGCTGTCACACCGTTACAACTTACTGGGTGGTTTTTAAACGTATAAAATTCAGAGTTTTTTCTCATAAAATATAAAATAGACTCGAGTTTGAAGATAGATATGTAAACCACGCTTTTTAGTAGCTGCATAATTACTTATATCGCTCTGTTTAATTCGGCGAGTAGCTGTCCACAAGTAATCAGGAAACTGCGTACCATTACCATTACTGCGTACCATTACGACCTGTTGGATGCGTATCACAGGGGTTTCTCCTTATTTACCAATTTATCATTTTTTCATCTTGAATCAAATTGCTTCTCCTTGTAGCCCATCCCCCATGCCGGTATACTAAATCCTTACTTTGCAAGCATTATCTTTTCAGTTTAAATATGCAACTCTTGCTAACTTGTAAAAGGTTGGCAATAGCACTTAAAGACCACCCAACATTAAAACAATTTATAACGCGAATCATCATAACATACATCAAATACATCGTTGCCGTTCGAGCCGTATACTGGTTTGCCCATATGAGTAATTTACGTAATATATTAACACTTTCGAAACGTAAGACAATCCTTTATAAACAAGTCGGTTAGACAATAAAGTTGATGTTTATTTGGACGAGACACACAAACATGAAATATGCTCTCACATTCCGCGGATATACATTATATAATTAATAAAGAAGTTAACCACACAGCAAATATACATCTGTCATAAACGTTTTCTGTTTTCCATGGCCAGCCGCGCCTATTTTATGATGGTGACTAAAATACTCCAGGAAACAATATATCGTTTTATATCGCTAAAATAAGATTGAATAAATGGGCCTTTGCAAAAATAAACGTGCAAGATTACTTATATATTTATTGTAATAAATTACCAACTCTCTGCTCGCAAAAGTGCGCAGTGGCGTAGCTAGCCCTGTATCTAAATTTCTTTGGGGGGAGATTTTTCGGAATATAAACAAGAACACTTGTATAAATGAAATATAAAATATACTTAAAATAACAAAACAATAAATAGGTATAAATTTAACCCTAAAAAAATTCTAATAGTTAAGGAATTTGGCATTTCACTTCTGAAAAGATTTTAGTGAGTTGTAACTTAGTATACACGTACCTTTTAGCACTCCAAACAACCTGTGAAAAGTCTCAAAGATTCATGCATTAATTTTTGACAGCGGAAAAACGTCCCAAAAAGTACCTTTTTTCGTTTTTTGTAAATATCCCATTGATCCTACGGCTATGAAGTTTACTTATAAAGAAGGAAGAACAGAAAAGTCTCTATAAAAAAGGTGATATAAAGTTTATCGATAACTAAGTTTTCACGAAATCGGACATTAAAGCTCCGGTAGAAATTTGTATGAATATTTTAGTCCATGTAGTAACGATCAAAATATAGATATAGATAACGCAAAGAAAACTTTACGTTATCTTCTAATTATTATTTTTTTTATAGGAGGGTATGAAAAATGGTATATTTCGGTGAACAAAATTTATTATTTTTTTATTGATTAGCAACTCAATATTAACAATGAGTACAAAAATTAGGCTTGCTTAATGTAACTCAATTTTGACTTATTTTCTGACATTTTCTTCTTATCCATCCTCGATTTGTTTTTAATTTTACCACTGGATAAGTGGAAAATACCAGGATTCGGAATCATCAATAGAGATGTTGTTTCTGGTTCGTCAATGTCAGTTCTTTTTTCGAGATTGTCTTCGATTGAGGCAGCAGTCAGGCAAGTTGTCCTATGACAGTAGCCACAAACTGCTGAACATTGCAGTCCCATTTTTCGACAGCCGCAAAAAGCGCCACAGCCTTTCGAATACTTACAAGAAAAATCATGTTCAAAAGACAATCCGAAGCAGGAGGTTGCGAGGTTTTTATTGACTCCAATAAGCCGTTTTTGAATACCCATCCCCAATCTTGACGATTCAGCTCGTTTCCTAACTACTTCTGAACCTGGTAGTAGACACGATATGGTTGCTCTTTAGCTGCTTAGACTGCGGGGGTTAACTCAACTGGATAGAATTGTTTCTGCCTACGGATTTCATAAGCACTAGTAATGGTATTCTCCCAAGTCACCTTGTTTAACGAGAGCGCCATACACAGCTAGGAAGATGCGCATTCCATCCGAAGGAACTGCCTCTCGACAGGCATTACTGTAGTTGAAAATTCAAGTCTTGTTGAAGTCTTGACTTGAAGTCATGAAAGATTTCAAAGCTGTGGGTTTCCCTTTATGAAAAAGAGCAGATGTTGTATCACATCCAGTGTAAACGTGTAGGAAAAAAAGATTATCCTTCATGTATTATTTATTGAAACTCCGAGAAGAGCGTCCGCTGGACTTTTCCTTTGCCTGGTTTGAGGAAGAAAATATCTTCATCAATCGGAGCGGGACCAATCAAAATTACCAAAAGGTCTACATCTTTCCCAACAACTGTGCGTGAACATATTAAGCTGTTACATTCGAATATTTAAAAAAAACTTTTTATTGCATAAAATATATGTTACAAATACTACCATTATTATTTACATTTTTTACATTATTCATATCTTTGACAAGCCTCCAATATTATTTTATTGTAAAATAAAACTAATAAACCAACAATAATGGAATGTCCACTAAAGTGATTATGGCAAATTCTATAATTTTTATAGACTTGCTCTGGATGCAATTCACTCAAACTATCATTCCATACATATAATTGATTTCTGAAGGACTTTTTATGCCAATTTGTTTTGCACCACCACACAGAACGACCATGCAGCGGCGGCCAGCCACAAAACTTAATCTGATGTTTCACGCTTTTTTCCGTGGAAATGACTAGTTCTATCGATAAACTTTATATTACCTTTTATGTAGAGAATTTTCCGTTCTTTCTTCTTTACAAGTTTACTTCATAGCCGTAGGATGGGAACGAAGATATTGTCAAAAAAACGAAAAAAGGTACTTTTTGGGCCGTTTTTCCGCTGTCAAAAGTTATGCATACACCGGAATCTTTAGGAGTTTCACATATTGGCTGGGTAGCTGAAAGGTACGTGTACAACAATTTACTGCTCACCATAAAAGTTCCAGAAGATGATACCATTTTTCATCTGAAGTTCCTGTAGTATTATATCAACAATTGGTTCTTCTTTCTCTACGGACAATATTGATAAGTAGTCGTTCTTGTCCTACAGAATTTCTAAGATATTTTTTTTTGAGTTTTAATTTCGAAATGTTTCTTTGTGCAGGTGCGGTTGTAACCGAATGGGTAAAAAATATTAAATATACTGATATGACTTCTGGGAAACAAGTCACAAGGCTATTGAAATTTATAAGTAATAATAATTATTCTAATTAAGTTTCGTGATTCTTATGAATTTTTTGAATTTCTGATATTAAACAGCTTTTCAAAATAATTAATTGATCATGCAGGTAGATCAAATATCAAGTCCTCAAATCTTTATTGTATTTACTAACACTGTTTTCTGCTTACTTTTTCATTACGTATATCGTTTGAAAAGGAAAGAAGTTTATGCGGTTGTAAAATTTCGATTATATTACTCAGATCAGAGGAATTCTGAAATCTTTGTTTAGTTTGAAAAATTAATCTATCTAGATCTTAGACAGCAATAGTGAGTCTGAAACACGATTCTGGATCAGAAATTCTCTCATCTGATAATTCATCAAAAAAGCGCCTCGTTATCCTTCGCCTTTTATTTTTGAAACTAGTTTTATAAATAAGTTATTTTCCACGAGCGGTAGCTACGCCCCTGGCTCGCAGAAAATTAAATATGCGAAGCACATTTTATGAATGACTTATATTTAGACAACAAACCGATCATTCTTTGGATTAAATTACCCTGAAATACATAATATTCCGTTATTCCGACCACAGGCAGACGCGAAATTGGCAAGCAATCAAAAAATGCACATGCCGGGAAATTTTATTAAAATATACACTCGTATCCACTGCTTTGATTATAAGCGTGCTCAATTAAGAATGCTTATTAAAATCGGCAGGAAAATACGCCAAAGGAGCCTAAAGCATAAAAATCAATATTAAGTATACAAGTAATTAATCAAGCCAATAACTTCACAGCTACATAAATTTAAAATTTTATGGCATATACCTTTCAGCGATATTTCAATATACCTACCCACTTTCATATACCTATATTATATTGTAATTCGTTTATTAGTATATGTTGAATGACATTTATGACACATGTAATATTTATATGACGTTTATAAAATATACGTAGAAACTCATCGCATACTCGGAACAGTTGAAAAAAATCATTTTTCCAGTTTAATAATTTCATACACACTTACCTAGTGCAATAAAAATAAGTCTAAAAGTATACGAACTTGAAAAAGTTAATACAAGCAATAAATTTGGTGGAGGTATTGCAGTTGCCATATATACAATATATATATATATATATATATATATATATATATATATATATATATATATATATATATATATATATATATATATATATATATATATATATATATATATATATATATATATATATATTGTCGTGTAAAATCAAGCAAAGCTCCATAAAATGCACCCACGAGAGTATACTATAAATCATTATTTACGATACATACTAAGTTCCACTTAGTTTGAGTATCTTAGTTTGAATATCTTTGACTTTGACATTTTGGGTAGATGTTTTTCGTGGGAGTTTGATTTGTGACAGTACTATTTAATAATTTTTGAAAATATTCGCTTTATTTTACGTTTTATTAGAGATTGAATTGTCAGTATTTTTCTGCATTGATCTTAAAATAGTTGCTTCAATCAAGATGTGATATTTCGCACAATTGTAGTCATATATAAGACGTACATTTTGAGTCCACCAACTTAAATTTACGTAATAAACTGTAACAACAGCAGCCATCCAAAGGGGGCCCATTCGCGATATTTTGCTTCGCGTTGAAGATATCGAAAAAAGTTATTAGAGAAAGTTGTTCAGAATCTAATTTTATGCCTCAGCAACCACGCATTTTTTATTTTTTTCAGCTTTTTTTTTAAATGTCTGACAGTCCACAAAAGTCCACAGGTGCTTACAATGTTAGTTTTCAGTTTAATAGGATGCCATGGAATTAAAAAAAACAAGAATGACGACAAAAAACAGTAGCAAAAACAAACAATTGACTTTGTTACTGAAATAAGTAAAAAACAACAGTTTAAAGTAACAATCAATTTTTGATAAAAGAAAAAACTTAATTATCGTATGTAGTCCCTCTCAACTAATCCTCCTTCAATTTGAATACATTTATCAATTATCTTACGATTGGCTACTCCCCTCAGCTCTGGAACGCTGATTTCACAACAGGCTTGTCTTATTTTAGTGCAAAGCTCTTCTCTATTTCTGGGTCTTGGTCACTAAACGCAAATCGACGAACTAGCATGCACAAGCGCGAATTATGTTGAAGCTACGATTCCTATTAATGCGCGGTCTTTGGTATACTTACCGCATCCAAGAGCGAATAACTGCGAATACACGAATCACGTTGTTTAGGAATCGATTTTGAACGAACAAGCCCCTATACACTATTCACAAATTGCTCGCGAATCACGCATCGCGCATCACGAATCTCGAATACACTCATAGTCTGTAACTAGTAAAAGTCATTGAAAAAAAAATGGAAAAAATTAAAATGGGAATTTCGTAATGAAATTTGGTGCTGGGGCATAAAATTAGATTCTGAACAACTTTCTCTAATAACTTTTTTCGATATCTTCAACGCGAAGCAAAATATCCTTTGGATGGCTGCCGTTGTCCCAGTTTATTACTTAAATTTAAGTTGGTGGACTCAAAATGTACGTCTTATATAGGACTACAATTGTGCGAAATATCACATCTTGATTCCAAAAAATAACGAAAATAAATGGGTGTCTTCATTTTAAATGAGATACACTGTACATATATATATATATATATATATATATATATATATATATATATATATATATATATATATATATATATATATATATATATATATATATATATATATATATTATTTTTTTTTGTGAAAAGTAATCTTGGGTTTGTAGCATTTCATTACATAGAGAAATAAGCAAATATACGAATAAGAAGGAAGATACACTTACCAGTGCTATATCTGGACATACATACGGAAACGAACCACTATACACACGGAAACGAACCACTTAGAAGTTGTACAAGTTCGTTCACCTTTATTGAGGATCTTCAGAGCAGTGTACGATTTATTCCATTGATTATTTATACTTGAAGTAACATGCAAAAAATTCCTGTCCCCGGGCAAAATGTTTTCCCGTGCTGATGACGCGACGGCCTTTTACCAAGTTTGGTAAAAAACGATTTTTTTAAATGAAGACATATGGTAAGTATGGACATATATAATAATATGGTAAGAACAATTTTAACCCTCACCCTCACCTTAGCAATTTGTAATTTCTCTTATAATTTCCTTTAGAGGGGGCCTAAAGTAAGCTAACATTCTAGCGAAAAAAATATGAATATGTAACTGTTTCACTCTGTATACTAAATTCAAGTTTTGTACACAAAAGATATCTTGGACAAATGAATAGAAAACAAACTAAAATTTAACTAAAATTTAATTCTCAGTAATGTAGAGCGTAAATGAAGCTCTTCCTGTGCAAATAGATGCAATAAATTCAAAATAAGAAAGCCAACTTGGCCATATTTTAAATTACATTACATAGTTATAACTTCTGAAATTCGGAATAACGAGGATGTATTTTTAGGAAGATGCTGTAACTTTTTAGGAAAGTTATGTAAACTGTTTTTATTTTTGTTAGCATTTAAGCTCGAATTTACTACTTTGTTATAAATGATAAATGTTCGCCTGTAATATTAATCCGGTAGTTAAACTATTTTATATTGTACATTACCTTTAAATTTACTACACGTTTATAAGTATTTACATATTTAGTGCAGTTGTATACTTTTCAATTACACTGTTTAGTGACAAAGTTGTTAAAATGTATGTTCTATATTCATTCGTCTTGCATTTATTATAAAATTTGTATGTGATATAATCAATCAACATCCTTATACAGTGAAAATACATACATCCATATAGATAGAAAATACATACATACCGTTACATACTTAATTGGAATATAATTCACACTGATATGCCTACATAGAAGTTGGATTATATCCCCTGGAACTTGTTTACTATTATCACCAGAGGCGGATCAAGGGTTGATTCAAGATTGCCTCACCCCCCTTTGACTATATTTCTTTTTTTTAACAAGAACATGAAATGAGAAAATAATAAAAATAAATGAAAACTAAAATGTTTTCTAATAAATTTTTATTACATTTCATGACTCAAAAAATGGACTACCTGTCTAAAAAATATTAGTTTTTTTTGTTAAAACTAAATAAACTATATAGTGTTATATGAACACAAATCAACAAACGAAATTAAAACAAAATTATCAGTCAGAATTAAACAGTCAAAAATAAAAAAAAAGTTTTCTTTTCTTAAAAAATAAACACATTTTGTGGAACAATAAAATTGATGTTTATTTAAGGAATGATCTGTGAGGCGAGCACCATAGATGGCAAGGAAAAAACTTCCCCAACTCGAACAATTATACATTACAATTACATAAGTCACATTTATTGAAAATATCTGCGATATCATGCAACTCTTTACATTCTTTAAATAGTTTAACACACTTGAATTTTCCTTTTTTGAACATCGTATCACAGCCACTAAAGATACGTAAAATGAGAATACCCAAGTACTGATGATTGCAATTCTTGTGACGAATATATTTTTCTTCTCCTGGTTTTGCCTTTTCTTAGTCGACCAAAGACATTTTATTTTGGGATGTAGATAGTGCTAGCAATAATACAAGACATATTCATAAACAATAACTAAATTTTCATGTGAAAAAGATGCTTCGATAGCAGTAAGATTTTAGCTATTGACAGATAATGGCACTTTTCAGTAAAAACGCTTATAATTATTAAGAAACCACTGCAAATTGGTATATAGGAATACCTTATATGGATAGTTAGGATTTTTATACTTTGTTGATTGCGTTAATAATATTTATTTATGTAATCAACAGGTGTACAACAGGTGTATAGGTGAAGGTATAACCAACAGTTGCACCCAGTTATAGAATAAAATATAATCAAAATTCTAAGATTAACATTAAACCCCATACTTAAATACACAAAGTATTGTTTAGTTTGACATAAAAAAGGAAACAAATTATGTATTACATAAAAGAAAAAGATAAGTTATTTATCTAACACAAAACTTAAATTTTCCATAAAAAATCTAACATCTACCAAATACATCTAACAAAGACTTAAACATCTAAAGATATATTAATCACCTAACATTTCCTACCTATACTTACTATTACTATTTACTGAAGAATGCTATTAAATTTAATTTAAGACTGTTAAGAAAAATATTAAATATATCTTGGTGGCTATATTGATTGACAAAGGTACACATTCTATTTATAGGAGAATTTATATCACGATAGTTTCCCCCTACCCCCTTGACCTCGTCTGCACAAACCATACCAAAATGAAGGGGGGACACGACCTGATAGATTGGGCAAAAACATTTTTGAATTTGATGTCTGTTTTCGAAACCCATATCTACCCCACTACTATTGAATCAATTCAGTAATTCCAAAACTAATTATTTAACCAAAACGCTGAAACAGGTAAACTAATAATTTCCGTACTGCTTATTTTTTAAAACTATACGTATACCTCGAACCTCGAACGTGTCCTATATTATGAAGTACTTGATCCTATGGAGAATCATTGTTGTAATTATTGTTATTTTTAAAATTATGTAGCTAGTAAATGGAATGACATCGCATCGTTTACAAAAACAGATTTTCAACTTGGATTTTTGCTCTACTGGCGCATGGCGACACTAAATCTAAACTGGTAGTAATAAATAGATCGTGTGTCTTAATAAAAGTTGCAAAATCTGTAGGTTGGGATATTTATCTCTGCGTAACTTTCCTAGTGTCGAGACTTATCTAGCATACAGTCCAGATTTACTATTTACAGTCCTGTTGTCATAAATTCTATGGGAACGGATTTCCCTTTTTCGCCTATGGCAACGGATTTCCTAAATACAGCGCATATGTTGTGGCATGTAATTTGGATGTGTAAATGGTTAAATTGCATGACTTCAGAGCCGGATTGGGAAGATATTCCGGCCCGGGTTTTTGGTACCTACTCACACTAAATCGACCCGATGCCAATTTTGTGTGTGAAATAAACACCAAACATCGTCTTTCTGATACCTTTATTTACAATATTAACAATTTTTTAAGCAAATCACTCCATTTTGCCACATCGAAATAATTTGGTCATTGGCAAATTTATTAGGCAGTGTTTTTCAAATAACACTTAAACTAAGGCATCTTGTGAAAGGTAATTTCTATGTTTATTTTACAAAAATTTCAGTTTTGAAAAGGTTATTTCACAAGACATTTGGGTATAAGATAATGTTAGTACATATTTCTAGAGAAGAAACACACATTTTTTTATAAGCTAGTGTATGAATTTTGTATTGCAGCAGCATACATTTTCTACATATTTTAAACGATATGATATAATGAACCTCAACCTCAGTAGGAACTTCATTTGCAAATACAATATGACTATTATTTGTCATGTCGTCTAGAATGGTTTTACTTGTAAACTTTACTTTTGCAATAAAGTCTTAGAGCTCTGTTTGGATAGCATATTTGGTTACATTTCCGTTATTATTGCCATCACCAAATCGATTGAAAATCTGTTCAGCGACCTTTTTAATGCATATTCAGGTAAATCTTTAATATTTCTAAAGAAATTGGTATCCAACCACGCAAGATCCTTAAATAACCCTTCCCGTTTCATCTTCTAAACTTTGTATATAATCCAGTAAGCAAAGGTTTTTTCCAGAAAAAAAAGACATTTTTTTCCACCGATTCTATATGTCTTTTGGGGTTATGAATCCGAATCTGAGGTTTGCCACCTCACCAGGCATCGGCTTCACAAGGAAAGTGCAGAAAACCTCAATTTTTCGGCACTTTTTTTCAGCCTTTCAACTCGAATTACTCGAAAACTAAGCATCTTTTTGATGATAACTACGACATATCAAATTAAGTAGACAAAATTTCATACAAATACGTATAATAACTTCTTGACAAGTTGAAAACGTTATTCTAACTGCGTGCCACCTCTACAATCAATTATTTTGTGATTGCCTGGTATGTCAAGGTTACATTTAAGGTCAAGGTTACACTTAAGGAATTGGCCAAACGTGAGGTCTATATATGGTCAACGGGCCTCCTACATTCAAACGAAATCGCACGACTCTTAATTCAAGGGGAAGCAGGTTTTGATAAAAGCAACATATAAAAAAAACATATTTGGAACAAATTTTGTATTTGAACGAAAAAAAAAGCAAAAATACCATTATTTAATAATTTTCATATTCATTCGTCGTCCTCATATGCAGAATTATCATCTGAAATAACGAGAATGGACACTTTAGGTAACTATAATAGAATCCATGTCGCTCATGTTCAATATGGAAAAAAATTATTATGTCTTTGCAAATAGAGTTTAATATTTAAAAAAAAAGAGAACACCGAAAATAAGATGAAGAAGTCTGAATCCTGAGCCTTAATAAGGCCAGAGCGATGTCGACGTAACGTTTTCTTTTCAGTCCTGTCTGGGTAATGTACTGGTGGAACTCTTGAACGATGGGAGCTAGTTTCTCTACTGGAAACATATATATTATTATGATATAATAATCTGTGAAGGTACCTATAGTTCCTAATTTACAGTGATAAATACTAGATTAGAATAATAACTACTTATAATAGTATAAATTACCTTCGCTCTTCTCAGACGAAACGTCTTGATCTTCATCACTGAGCAGTATTTCTACATTGGAGCACCTTCCCTCACAATTCAAACAGAGTCTGAAGCAGTATAACCCAACTCTCCGCAATTGCCATTGCAGCCCTTCTGGCACTTGCAGGCAATAAATTTCAGCAGTTTCTCTGGGGTTGAGGGCTCAAGGGTCGTGATGGGAGTCAAATAGCCTTTAATAACTTTCCATCCCCACCACTGTTCAGGTGGTTGAATATTCCCCAGCCACTGCTTCACTAGGTGAAATACCCTGTAACTTTGCTGTGCTGCAGCTCTAGTGGGGGCGATGGATGCTATATTTCCGCTAACCTTGAATGCTGACGACGCATACTATTTGTACCGCAGCTTATTAATTGAAATGGCGCGATGGTCTCCGCCATATAAGGCCGTTAAATTTTTTTCCCCTGCGTCCGAAGTTTCTTCTGATGTAGCGAGAGAGTTTCTGAAGCGTCTGATGTAGACTGAGAGGTCAGAATACCTTGTAAGGATTTTCATAAACTTGGCGTTCCCTATGTATGAATAGTATATTGTGTTCTGTCAGGCATTTCTCGATGGCATGGCGCTTGGAGGATGGTAAACACATGGAAGATTTTTGCCTTTTCCTGATTTCAAAGAAGATACATTGGGAGACGTCAGGTTTGATTTTAGAAATGTATGAAGTTGATAGTAGGGCACCAGCGCAGCGCGCAGTTAGAATGACGTTTTCAACTTTTTTAGCGGAAAGTCTAGAAATGCCATTTTTTCAACACGATCTAACGACGATATGGATTGTCCAGGCTTTAGAGTTATTATTAAGTTAAGTATTTGTAGGAGATTTTGTTTACTTTTGTCATATGTTTAAACCAATTGTTGTTGTTGTTTAAACCAATTGCGATTAGAGCATCTCAATGAAGAAGAACAAGACTCAATTACTAACTTATGCCTAAAATTTAATAATATTTTCTACCTTGAATGAGATAATTTATCCTTCACAAACGAAATTAAACATTCTATAGATACCAATAATTCGAAACCAGTTTTTACCAAAACATATCGTTACCCTCAAGTGCATAAAGAAGAAGTCAAAGCGCAAATTTCTAAAATGTTACAACATGGCATTATACCACTCTCAATTTCTCCCTGGTACTACCCACTTTGAGTAGTGCCTAAAAAATTAGACTCATCCTTAAAACAAAAAAAGCGCATAGTAATAGATTATCGGAAACTGAACGAACTAACAATTGATGACAAATATCCCTTACCTTATTAGGTATCTGACCTCCTCGACCAACTTGAACGTTGTCAATATTTTACCACTTGGCATCTGGATTTCACCAAAGAGGAATCAATTTCAAAGACATTCAAAAGACCGCCTTCACTGTTGAAAACGGACACTTTGAATTCGTTCGTATACCATTTGGACTCAAAG